>CAIGQZ010033055.1:3515972-3544987 GCA_903798205.1 Danio tinwini
ATATATATATATATATATATATATATAAATGAAATGCGTATCCCCGTTGATGTAATTAAATTTTCTTGTATAATTGAAATTTTCAGCGCATGCGCAGTTCGTTTGTCGTCGCGTTCAGAAACCCACCAAGATGTCGTCATCGGGCTTAAGCCAAATTTAGATTTTGGCTGGAATGTCATACAAATGAGAGCATATAGAAGTTATTTGCTCTATCTATCTATCTAGATTGTAATAAAACAGTAGAATGTATAAAGGTAAATGTCTGAGCCTTACTGTTACTGTAAATGAATATGCTGCCCTGCAGTAAATGATTGTTGTTTCTGATGCAAGCGCCAGTCAAATTACATTTCACTGCACTTGAATCACAGACAGGTCTACATTTATTTTTAACACTTTAAATATCGGTTTGTTATCTGCAACCTGCATTTGGATGATAAATTGGCCCTTTAAATCAGGTGGTTTGAGACTGCCTACTAAATGTGAAACAACCAAAGAGCTGGTTAATAAAAAGTAGATTTGCAAGGCTTAGCATAAAGGGTTATTTTCTTATCTTTCAAATTTGTACTTGCTTTTGAGGCGTTTTGTTTTTTTAACCTCAATATGGCTGTGAAGTAAAATTACTTGTTTACAAAACAACACTTGCCATTTTCAAATTAATAAGCATTGCAGTATGAATAAATTAAGGAACATCCAGTACATAAAAATTAACATCAAACAATGTTTTATTTATTAAAAATTCATTGTCCAAAATATCTAATTAAAAAAAATCTATTATGGCCATTTGAAAGTTTAATACGATTTTATTTTTTATCTGTCTTTTTCTCTGTTTTCTAGTGAAGGGCTCAAGACCTGGTAAAAATGTTCAGTTAACTGAGCAAGAGATTCGAGGATTGTGTCTAAAATCTCGGGAAATCTTTCTTAGTCAGCCAATTCTGCTGGAGCTGGAGGCACCCCTCAAGATTTGCGGTAAAGATCTGATAACCTTTACACTCAGTTTTGATTTTCAGTTGAGCAAGTCCAGCTTAACATACTGAACACTATCTATCTATCTTCACTGCAGGTGATGTTCATGGTCAGTACTATGACCTGCTCAGGCTTTTCGAGTATGGAGGATATCCACCAGAGAGTAACTACCTATTTCTGGGAGACTATGTTGACAGAGGCAAGCAGTCACTGGAGACCATCTGCCTGCTGCTTGCCTACAAGATCAAATATCCAGAGAACTTCTTTCTTCTCAGAGGAAACCATGAATGTGCCTCAATCAACAGGATATATGGATTTTATGATGAATGTGAGTATGCTTATATTGGGCTGGGTGGTATTTAAAAAAAAAAGTTTCTTCAGTGGTTCTAATATAACCTTTATTTAAAAAGCAATTGCTGTTAAGTTCATAAAAAAATCATAAGGAAACATTTTGATCTGTGTGTGTTGTACAACTATATTCAATAGCCAATGTAAGAAACATTAATTACTATGTAGTACTTAATAGGGCAGTTAAAACAAATTTAATATTAATGTATGTTTATTTGAAATGTTGTTGACAGGACAAGTATCTTAACTTGGAGACGTGGATCAAACAGATCAAATTATTGAACTAGGCCTGTCACAATAAATAATTTTTGTTGTCCAACATATTGTCTCGTAGGTAGTCATAATGTTTTGATATATATTCTAGATAATTGGAGTTTGCTAGTTAGCTAAGGTTAGTCTTACTGTAGTAGCATCTTGTTCGATATCGACAACATGGGGTAAATTATCTTTAACTGTGTTATCAACATTCAGTTTAAACAGAAATGACTTCAACAGTCAAGAAGTGGATTAAATAACTTCTTACTGCTTGCTATTGTTGGTTGTAATAGCATTTTATTATTATTATTATTATTCCTTTTATTTCAGACTTCTAGGTCCATGTCCAAAAACAAAACAGACCACAAAAAACATACAATACAATTATAAATTTACATATTGCAACACATTTAAAAATGTATATATACAAACATTTATTCCAATAACCAGGAGTGCTACTTGGTATCACTTAGTGTGGGATCGCTTAAACCTTTATAATTGAATTTCTTGACATGTTCAGTTGACACAAAATTAATTTCCTTAACACAGCATGAAGAGTGGGAATATTGTTTTATACAAACATCTGACTTGCACTCATCTACCTTGAGAGCCTAAGCTACATTCGCAGAGCATCATTACATGTTACCTGGAGCCTTCTTATTTTAGCTTTGCTATATTGACACCACAATTGCACTGTATATAATGAAGTACAATATTCTCTAAAAAGAGCTGTTTTAACATCATCTGTACACTAAAAAATGTACAAACTAATTTGCTTGAACCTACAATTTACAACACTGGTGCTCCACATCATCATCATCATTCAAATCATCTTTAAAGACGTGATCCAAATATTTAACTTTACTCGCCATATTTAAAACTTGTTCACCTAAACAAAATGATGGAATTTAATGCTTAAGGTACTCTTTGGTTTTAAAAATCAGAACTACATCGTTTTTGCTATTGAATTTAATATCATATTGCGCACCATAACTTCAGCATATTTGAAGCTACTGTTGTAGTCCCGCTCTGTAAGGGGACATAACTAAATATATATACAAGATGCCGAGACCATGTTTCACCTTGACGTACCCTGTTCGTCATATGAAATATTGCTAATACACTACCACCCCATCTTACTTGCATTGACTGATGAATTTACCAATAAGCATTCTTATCTAATAAAGGGGAACCCCTCTTTCTTGTAATTTTATGAAAGGCTTTGTATGATTAAATCTATAAATAGATAATTCTATCTATAATTCTATAATGCCTTAAAGCATACAGAAATACTGTAGAATTTTGCCTATAATGTTTGCTAACCCATTCCTTTAATGAATAAATACAAAGGTCAGTGCCATGATTTTTAAAAACCAAATTGATAGACTAGTGGTCAAATATTCTTTGAGCCAGTCCATAACAACATGCTTAACCTTAGCCTTATTTATTGTACCAGCTTTATCTTTAATTACTGTTATAGCAGAGTTGTCCCTTTCTTCAAAATCAGTTTGGGGTGTAGCCAGACTAGATAATACCATAAAAATGTTATCATTTTGCAGTCCTAATATGGAAGTTTTTTTTTTTTTTTTACAGGTAAAAGACGGTACAACATCAAGCTTTGGAAAACATTCACAGACTGTTTTAACTGCTTGCCAGTAGCTGCTATTGTGGATGAAAAGATTTTTTGTTGTCATGGAGGTAAGCCTTATTTATTTATTTTTATTTCTTAATAATTTACCCTATATAACTTAAGACTAGATCTAGATAATGAATAAATTGTTTTACTCTAGGTGAATATGTTTATTGAATGTCTAATTTAGATATAGAGAAACGCTGTTAACTGTAGAGGTGTGAACCTACACTGGTCTCACGGTTCGGTTACGATTATCATGGCATTGATTCGGTTCATTTTGATATCTCGGTGCATCATGGTGCATTGACGATGGTTTCCATACACAATTTTTTTATTTTATTTCACAGCATATTATATTTATATATTATTTGTAATACAATTTTATACTTTAATACAAACAGTCAGATATATGAACTGAACTATGCACAGAACAACATGAGCATTTATATCAAATAAACAAATGTAAATATTATCCCGCACGCTTTTTGAACTTTGTTGAACGAGTTGTTACGCCTATGACTGGTCACACGCTTAACAGAAAGGGCTGCGATTGGCTCTAACGCTCTGGCACTGTTCACCGATGAATGACACTGATAAAGGGAAGCGACTATCACAGCTGATCCATGATAGACATGGAGGAGAAAACTCGCTCTGCGGACGCGTTCATGTCTGGAGGAACATCACGCCAGCAGGTCAAAGGGCAACATTGTGAGAGAAATGGAGTTTACTTTCATTTTCACCACAACAGTGAAAAAGGGGCTTCTGCTGCAACTTTTTAAGTAGTTGGAGTGTTTTATCTACTTGCGCTTACCTCCTTCGCCATAGTAAACTAATGCAATATAGCGCATATGGGATAAATGACGTCAGTACGTAATAACCGGTTATGATCTATTACTGAACCGATACTGAATTGTCCATCTCTGCATCACAGTGCACAGAAGAAACAATCAAATTTGACACCCCTAGTTAACTGTTTGTCTGGAAGGTGTCATTTGTCATTCTAAAAATGGAGAAATGTAGCTTTGTCGCTTTTACACTAATGTTCATTTACATTGATTTTAAACTGTTGCAGATTTTATAGTAAATACCACACATAGCCACTTAAAAAGAAAAGTATTCTAACCTCAAAGGCTCTCTCCTTTAGGGAGGCACTTTTAACCACTTCAGAGACAAACCCATGAACCACACTCTAAACTATTTAAAGAATTTGCTATGTAATTTTTAGTGATTGTAGTAGAAAAAAAAAGGTTTTCTTTTATGGAAATGCGATACTTAAAATATGTTAATTTAAAACACCAAGAAGCTAATGACTTGAACCAGTTATTTTCATTAGTGATTGCCTGGAGTTGAGAAACAAGGCCACCCTCCAGCTCCAGCTCCAGCCCTATTTAAATGCATTTAAACCAGCTAATTAAGGGCAGTGTCTTATTCAGTCTTGCTGTCATGTGCTTTCATTATACGTCAATAAGTTCAGTTCCATTACTCAAGAGCTTGAGTACAGAGGACGAAAGAAAGACCTTTGATGTGTTTTTAATATTGAATGCTTTATCACATGGATGTAAATGTGAAACATCCAGGCTGGGAATTGTGAACTCGAGGTGCTTGATGTGCAAAAAATCAAAGTATCGAATTCGTAATATTAAACTGAATGCTCCTTCACTCAGGTCTTTCTCCAGACCTGCAATCAATGGAACAGATTCGGCGCGTGATGAGGCCTACGGATGTCCCTGACCAGGGTTTGCTGTGTGATCTGCTCTGGGCTGACCCTGATAAAGATGTCATGGGCTGGGGAGAGAATGACCGTGGTGTTTCCTTCACCTTCGGGTCTGATGTCGTGGCCAAGTTTTTGCACAAACATGACATGGATCTCATATGCAGAGCCCACCAGGTAAATCATTTAATGAATCTATTATGATCATTGTCTAGACATACATAAGTGTGTGTGTAAATTTACTAACAGTCAAAGTCTTTTTAAATGCAGTAAGGCTGCATTTAATTAGTCAAACATATAAAATCGATATATTGTGACATATTTATGTTTTAAAGAAGTGTTTACAGTGTGTAAATGTTTAAATGTTATTGCAAAAGGTGACAAATGAGGATGACCACTTTGCCGCATGTTGCCACTAGGTTTGATTATGAATAATAAATTAATTCATAACGACTTAATTATTTGTAGCCTACCATTTCAACTACCTGACCCGCATGGTCTTTGTTTTACTCATAACTAGGCCCACACGGAATCTGCACATGCAGAATTCCGCAGATGTTTAGGCCATCATTGATTCTGTTTATTTACTTGTGTAAATGTGTGTAAATTTATATTTAATCAGTTTAATTAAATTTAGTAATATTATTGACTAATATGAAAATATTCATTAGATTTATTTACAATACAGTTTGTAAAGTAATATTTTCTGTCTTTTTACTATAGACGTTATGATAGACTTGCTTTGTTTATCAAATAAAGTGGATCTAATTGGATTTGCATTGTAAACATTAAATAAAAGTTAAAAAGGTATTACTTTTTATTTCATATATTAAGGTTTTAGTTCTGATACTCCCAAAATAATTCCACATAAATCCACAGATTTTTAACACAATTCTGCGCAGAAAGGCTTCTGAGGCTTTTGTTAAGTACATGTGTGAAGGTGAAAGATTGAAGCAGTATACTGATGCTGTGACACGTTACCTGATAGATTCAAAAGAGCGAAGAGTTGTTAGAGACAAGATTAATTAAATATCACGTTTAACAACTATAGTGAGACTTGATCCAGCGGTACATTCTTGATAAACAGCGGTACATCCTTGATAGACACCCGCTGACTGCTAGAGCTCAGACGGCACATACACTGCAGCACATGACTTTGTGTGTTTGTGTGGTCACGTGATGTGCGTTTTCAGTGATATGGTGTGAAAGGAGGGCTTTTTAGAAATGCTAGGTGAAACGCCAGTGTGGACATGGATAGTTTTTGTTCTAAAATGCTATTTTTAAAACTAAGACATATTAGTGTAAACAGGGCCTAATTGTGTATTTTTCGCAAGCCGGTTGCTGCTGCGACGGGCATGGGACGGAGGATCGTATTGCCAGCTCAGCTTCGTGATGTCTATTGGCCATTGGTGATGAACGATGGCATCGTCTATCGACCCAACCCTAGTTGCCACCCTTGTTTTTCTCAGACTTTGCATTGACGGTGGATGGAAGGTTGGTGGGGAGCAGGAGAGATGCAATTTAAACAATTGAAGCATGGCTAAAGCCTGGTTTATGCTTCAGCGTCAAGTGATCGGCGTGACCCACGGCGCAAGCCTTGCGCGTAGCCGTGCATTTATACTTCTGCGCGCTGTTTCTGTTTCTCTGCAGTACACTTCCGAAACGCTAGCTGGCAGTAGGTGTTAATGTTTCTCTGTGTCGAGTTTCTTCGCTGGTGTTTTGTTTTTTTCTGAACCCTTTCTTAATGTACAAGTGGCTCAAATTCGCTCATTTTGAGGCTGGAACCGGTGGACGTGCAACAAATTTAATCATAAGGTAAACACAAAACAACAGTCTCCATCCGGAGCTCCTACATGGGACTCCACACTTGTAAAATCTCCCTACATCGGGTGCACGGCTCTCACCTCCAAGCCGACTTGTGCTACGCGTATGCTAGAGATGCGCGGATCATCTGAAATATCACCCGAATCCACTCCTTCATTCTAATCATCCACCCACTCGCACATATTATTTTTGCTGATATATATATATCCATACCTAATCAACACTTTAATAAATCTAATTCTTTGTTTTAAGCGGGATGATAGGTCACTGTGGATTTTTTGTTATTAACAGCAGATTTAGCTTTTACATATACAGGAAAAAGATAACAAAAATGGTGCCACTTCAGCCTAAACAGCAGCTATGTTATGTTTACTTGGCCTTTTTCCTTGCACTGTGTAAAAACAAAATAGCATCTAGCCTACTGTGCCTGGATTGGGGCTGCACTAAATGAGAGTTTGCGCGCACCGCTTGTTGCAGGAATGCACAAGCTTCTCCTTGCAAGGCACTGCAGTCGTGTAAATAAGTGATCTTGTTTCTCCCAGAATGATAGCAGATTTTCCTCTGATGACTCCTCTAACTGAAAGTTTGCACAGCACTCTTGCACTTCATCTATTATTTTGGGCGTCTCTCTCATCTTCACATTCTGCAAAGTCCACTCTCTGCTTTTTTGCTGGTCAACTGCTATGACCCACGACCCACCTGCAATTAATCATAATGTATTTTTTATTACCCGACCCGCGGATTATCCGCATCGCCCGTGGAACTGCCATCACTAGCGCACGCGTTACATTTTTTGAGAGGTGCGCGTGAATGTCGCCGCTGGCCACTGCAAGGGGCTATGCGTCCACGCGTAGGCTGCACCGTAGCATACACGTGCGTTTGACCCAGAAGTAAAAATCAGCCTGATAAACTGTTAAGTCACTGATAATGGAAATAGCTTTAGATGATTTAGACACGGGCTGTACATTCCGTCCAAAAAATTTAAATTGACAGATTTATTCCAATTTGTTGATGTGACCTGCTGATTGTGATTTCTTTCTAAAAACTATTATTGACCACAAATACAAACTAAATTATGTAATGAATTCTTAAAATATAATAAAACAATTAATGAATGATTTATAGCTAATTGAAAGTTATTTAAAATGTAAAAACAATTATTAAAATAAACCCAATTCTATTCAATTTTCCCCCCGAACTGCAACACTTGCAAAAGGTGTTATTTCACAAAAGTCTCATGATTGTAAGCTATGCTCATCTAATATGTTTTGATCATTTATATGTATAGCTTTGTACTATTATCTTTTTAGATACAAATTTTCTGATATTTTTATCCTGTTCTGGTTAACCATTTGCTTACAACTCACCCCTACTAATTTTCTCTCTCTCTCTCTCTCTCTCTCTCTCTCTCTCTCTCTCTCTCTCTCTCTCTCTCTCTCTCTCTCTCTCTCTCTCTCTCTCTCTCTCTCTCTCACTGAAAGCTGATATGACTGATATTTATGACTGATATGTCTAGCAGAATTTTTTTACTCAGGCAGCAAACATTTTTAAATTAGCTTGAAGGAGCTATGTTGTACAATAGCTTAAATTACCTTTTTAACCGTTTAACCGATAGCATTTATCTGTCAAAATGAGCATCGCTAACCTGGAGCACAGAAAAACACTCTCTGTTGATGCTTCAATAGGTCAGTGTGTTTTTCACTCCTGCTGCTGCACAGCTCAAAGAGTAGAGGAATCTTTGCTCTGTAAGTTAGCTTCCCAAATGAGAGAAGCTTTGAAAACTGCTTCTCCATCAGGATTTCATGTTTTATAGAATTGGCTTAAATCAAGCTCTGTGTCTATTGGAAGGAATGCGTCAATAGAGCCGCTATTTTAGTACAGGGTAGCGCTCCTTTGAAATGAATGTGGGACCAAGGTGCAGTGGAGGACATGCCATCCAGAGCCATACATATAGACACATGTATACATGTATCCATGATCTGGAGTTTTCCCGAAGGTCAGGAGTGCAATTTGCTGCTACTTTGCCTAATGGTCAGTGCAGTAATGTTACTTGTTGAGCACAAAAGTTTGTAACATACAAAAACGTAAAAAATGAATTCTTACCTATGAAATGTTCTGCCTTTATGCTTTTTCTTTGTTTGCTCATTACTACACCCGTATGCAGTGCAGAAGTCCACCATCTTCAGATTGGCTTTAGTCTTGACTAAGTGCAGTTGAATGACATTTGTACTTAGGAGCACTGTACAAATGTGGTGGCGCTATTGACGCACACTTGGGGTTCGTATGCGATATCTAGTGTATATATCTATGTGAACATAGTGCTGCTTTTACACACTGTAAAAACCTTCCACAGCGATGACATGTTATCATGCAACTGTGACAGTTTGAGCATGAGAGTCACTATGATGCCGTGGTCCACACTGTCAGCCCTTAACAACATGTGAAAAAACATTCGATTCCGGTCATTGGGCGGTTGATCGTTGCATCTCAAATTCAGTTCTGTCCTCAGCTTTAGTGGTAATAGGATGGACGTCTGCTGCAGAATTTGTAAAGCACAGATCTTCTGCTCTCTGAACAGGTGGTGGAGGATGGCTACGAGTTCTTTGCGAAGAGGCAGTTAGTCACGCTTTTCTCTGCTCCCAACTACTGCGGCGAGTTTGACAACGCAGGCGCCATGATGAGTGTTGATGAGACCCTTATGTGCTCATTTCAGGTTAGTATGTGCCTATTCTTCGTTCTTATTTTATTCTTTACATAATCTAGAAATTATCTGAATATTGCATGACATGTATTTAAATGAGAGTTTAGAGTTTAAAGGGCATTTCAACTGATGAGAAGTGATTGAACATTTGCAATATCTGCATCAGAATACTAATTTTGAACAGGGTTTTAAAAAAGTCTTAATGTCTTAAATCTCAAAAGCTAATTTTAGGCCTTAAGTCTTAAATCTACTGAAATATTGGTGCAGGTCTTTAATCTTTTTTTACAGGTCTTAATTTTCTTTTGTTCATGTATAGCTACCAAGGTTATTATAGTTAACGAAAATGTTAACAAAATAGTTAACAAAAACTAAAATTTAAAATCATTATCGTTAACTGAAATAAAAATAAAAACGTTTTTAAAACAAAACTAGAACTAACTGAAACTGTATTTTGTACATTCAAAACTAACTGAAGCTAACGAATGTTATAGCAAAAACGTCCTTCGATTTTGTCTTTGTAAATGTATTTAACCTTTCTGTCGTGTTCGGGTCAAATCTGACCGATTTACAACTTAAAACACTCATAAATAGTGTTTTACATCTGATTGCCTCAAGGCATCATGATATCTTCTACACTATGCACTTGAACATATAAAAGTGATGATCACCTCTTTTAATGAAATTTGAGTGTTTTAATAATTTTGTTACACCTGTGGTGTTCCCGTTCAAAAGTAACCGCTATAGGAAATGAATGGGTAACCAGACTTTATTCATCCATCAGACAGAAAACATCCCCATACACACCACCCCAACTCACTCAGACAAACATTTTAGACTGAACAATGTTTTTTGCAGGTACACATCTCTTTTCCGTGCTTATGTGCTGATCCTCCAGCCTGATCTCACAAGGAAACATAACTATTTTAGGTTTTGTCAATTTAGTGGCTAATTTGTACAAGTTCAGTCGTATGAAAATTTATGATTTTTTAAAAGGAGGCGTGGCACCCAACCCCACCCCTAAACCCAACTGTCATTGGGGATAAGCAAATCGTACTAAATTGTATGAATGAGATCGTATGAATTCATACAGATTAGCCACTAAATCAATAAGCTATGAATTGCCATGAGATAGTGTGGGATCCTCCAACGAGAATCAACTTCCTGATTAAACAATGTATCATATCTTCACACAGACTAAACAGGTGTCTATTATGTGAACCCATTTGTTTGTGTGTGTTTTTTTTTTTTTTTTTCTTTCTTTTAGCCAATCTCCGTTCAGCCCATTTCTGGGTCTAGCAAGAGCACTTTTACCTTAGCTTAGCATCAATTATTTTATTGAATTAGACCGTCATCATCTCGCTCAAAAATGACCAAAGTATAACTAGTACTAGTTCTGTGTCCATACTCACAGTCTATATCCTCAGCCACTATCCCCTATATTAGTACACTAATATTGTCCAATTGAAGGACTGAACGAAAATGCGAGCACTCAGTACACAGGAAAGGATACTGTTTTGTTTGTGCTTTGCTGGTTGATAAATCATTCAGATGGATTATAATTGTATTTTAGTCAGACCCTGTGATAGTTTTAGCAAGTTGTCTATTAGTAATGAAACAAAGTATTTTGATTTCTGTCATCTATGTTCGTTTTGTAATACCTTTTTAATGCTTTTTTTTCCACTACATTTATTTTATGTCTAATTCTATAAATTCATGTTAAACACTACTTTGAGACATTGTTTACAGCTAAAGAATGTTGAAAAAAAAATTGGTGGTGAAAAATGTTTTTTTGTGCTAATTTAGGAGCAATTAAAACAGACCGGTCAAATTTGACCAGGAACACTAAAGTAAGGCGTGGGATGTGAACACGACAATAGGGTTAATACATAAACCTACTGTATGCCTTTTAGAAGTAAATCTATTTACTTCAGGCTGCCAGAGTTTTGACCGTACAGCACCTCAAAAGTCTGTAATCCTGTTGCCATCGGCCAGATAGAGCTGGTTCTCTGGTCTTCTCTGTTGCTCTCGCAAAAAACAACAATGAGTGAACAAGACAGCAGCATGGTGACAGCATTAAATAGAGATACTTAAAATTATTGCTTTAACACATTTGTGTTTAATGATAGGTTTTATTTCTGTCTTGGTGATCACGATCACGAACAAATCTTTTTAAATGAATCATCTAAGTGAACCAGTTGAACTACTGTAGTTCACCAAATCGAACTGAATCATTTAAAACGATTCACATGTGATTGAACTAAACTTGAACAACTGCAGCACGGATAAACGCAGTACTTAAATGAGAGGGTACGTAAGTTTATTTCATAACAGAAAATCGTAATGGAATTTATATAAGTAAGTCATGGTTCAGTTGGGTTGCAAAACTTAACTGTAAGAAATTTTTCAGATCATGGTGATGTTTTACTGGACTGAAATTATGATTGCTGGCTACATATATTTGGTATGTTGAGTCCTAACATGGGAGGATTGTCACACAAGATTTGGTTCTCGTTAAAGATCTGAACTTCCCATAAGTACTGTGTATATAACCTCAGAAGCAGCCTTGCACACATACAGTAGTTTACTTGAGGCTGCTGTCTTGTGGGCTGTTGTATGTGTAATTTGAGGAAGGGTAGATGATTGTGTTTATGTGTCCTCTGAATACATGTTTCAAAAAATGTATGGAGTTTTTATTATACAATATTTATTCAGATTATTTTGAATCTTGCACCTAACAAATATCCTTATTTAGAAAAAAAACTAAAACTAACTCTGAATCAAATAAAACTAATAAAAACTAAAGAAATACTAAGCAATTTCAAAATATAGAAACTAATAAAAACTAGTAAATCTGCTTTAATAAAAACTAGTAAATCTGCCTCTAAAAACGAATCAAAACTAACTGAATTTGAAAACAAAAAGTCAAAACCAAATAAAAACTAAAACTTATCAAATTCAAAACTATTATAACCTTGATAGCTACCCAATCTGGCCATTAACACCCATACAATCACCAACAATTCCAATCTCAGTTAAACATTTAACTCTTTATTTTAAAAAAAAAATAGCATTTAATTACTTTTCTTACAGTAACATTTGTTTAAAATTTCTCCATTTTATTTACTGCTGAAGATATTGACCTGGCCTAGATTTTTATTATTAAATTATTATTGTATTATTAAATTTATTAAATTATAATATTTGATAGGACAAGTGAAAATCTTTTCCAACTGGGATATTTAAATAAAATTCTTAGCATTTAGCCCTGTATAAGTCTAAAATGTTTTTCATAACGGCCTTAAAAATGTCTTAAAGCCTTAAAGGTGCAGTATGTAAGTTTGACACCGAGTGGTTGAACTAGGTATTGCACTCCTGGATCAAAACAAAGGCAAACGCGGATTGCCAGGTTGAGTACAGGAGCGAGTGATTTAAACGGTGTTCTAAATAAAAGCAACGGCAGGCGATAGAGGGAAGATTTTCCATATTAAAAGGAGTTTTGGTTCTAACCAACACCTTGAATTGATATTAAAAACTAGGGCTGTGTATTGGTAAGGGCCTCACGATACGATACATATTACGATACATGGGTCACGATACAATATTACAATCTATTGTGATACAATAAATATTGTGGTATATTGCAATAGTTTGTGTGTCACATTATATTGACAACTTGATGAAGTCGGCAGACAAATTTAAACTCCAAATTATTTTCTATCCATTCCAATTCATTAGAGCTGCACAGTGTGATTGAACTGAAAACTATTTATATTGCAAAGCTTACACGGCATTTTTTTGTCTAATTCAGTACTCCCTGGTGTAGCGTTAAAACCAAAGTGCAGCCACACGTCAGCTCTAAAAGCTGGAGGCACCTTTATATTTTCCGCCATGCTCACTCTTGATTGCTTCTGATACCGTACTACTTGGCGTTTTGTTGATCGTAAGTTAGTGACATCTACAGGAGCGGAGGGAGGAGGTCGTTTGGCACAACTTGAATCGATACTTGAGGTTGGACTATCGATACACTATCGTAAAAGAAATTATCGCGATAGTTAGATGTATCTATATTTTTGCACATCCCTATTAGAAACGGCTTCTATTTCTCACAGCTGAAAAACAGAAACCTATGACAGTGATTATCTCAGGTAAACCTGGTGTGCTTTATTCAGTGCTAAATGCTAACAATGTGAGTTTGAATGCCATTTTACATCACATTTATTTAGGGGTGTCGAAATTAATAATTTCTTGGGTGCACCGTGATGCAAATGGGGGACAGCTCGATATCGGTTCAGTAATAGATCATAACCAATTATTACGCACTGACGTCATTTATCTCCTATGCGCGATGTCGCGGTAGAATACTATGGCGAAGGAGGCGAGTAAATAAAACGCTCCTACTACTTAAAAAGCAGATAATTGTGCACATGTGTGAATGTGCTGGACAGACTTTCACTTACAATGAGGAATGGTAAAGCACGAGCTGCTATTTCACTACTAGGGAGAAATGCTATAAAACTACATCTCTGCCCCTCTCTCTCTCTCTCCCACACACACACACACTTTGAGCATATGACCCGTTGGCATGTTCGTGAGGTAAAGTTTCCTCTCCTCTTGGCCGTTAAAGCGATACTTGTGGATCCAGACACAAGTGTGCCTGTGGTGCGAGTTTATTGTATTGTATTTATTCTATTACAGATTACCTGATAACCGCATATTAGGCGCACATAGAATGACCCGCGGCTGTTTTTCCCGCGTCACTCATGGGTGAACAGCGCTTTCGTTTCTAAAGCCAATCGCAGCTCTTTCTGTTGAGAGGGTGAAGACAATGACCAATCATAGGGGTGTAAGAACTTGCCAGCACTCAAAAAGAAAGTGGGATAATATTTACATAAGTTTATTTGTTATGAACGCTCGTGCTGTCTTCTGTGCATGTATTGCAGTTTTGTCTAAAACGTTCACAAAGAGTGTTTTTTTTTTGAGCAGGTAAAATTAAAGGTACAGTTCATATATCTGACTGCTTGCATTAAAAAAACTAAATTGTATTACAAGTAATATATAAATATAAACATATTTATAGACTTTAATAAAAATATGTTCTTGTGTTGTAAAGAAAAAAAAATCTAATTATGAATGGAAAGCATCGTCAATGCACTGAAAGCAGCTTTTCCACTATCGTGCCAAACCGTTCTACACTGTTAGACAACCGTGCTGAATTGTGCTGATAGATGCTGTGTGTTGACATCGCGGCTCTGTTGATGAGCTACCACAGCTGGCTCAGTCGCGAGGTGCGCGCGCAGTCAGCGGAGGCGCGCAATGCGGTGCCAGGCGAAAGTATAAATCCAGCTTCACACTCAGGTCCGGCGCGTCCATAGAGGCGACCTAGGCGGCAGAATAGTGAGCGAGAACCCCCCCGTTCTTCCAGCTTGCTCCGGCCCTGATTACACTATATACATTACACAAAATAATAAAATAGGCTAAAAGTTTTATTCGTAGGGGCTAGAGCTTATTTATTTGATTGACAAATAGGCAATGAGACCTTTACTTCGCTTGACTGAGCGTGAGTTTATTGCATGCTGCGCTGTATTCGGTAGCACAGATCACTCTGATCTGGGTGAGAACTTTACCAGCGACTGCATGCTACCTGCTGCGCATCGAATCCACAACAACAACATATATCTATGGAACACAAACTTGCAGACTCTTTGAACAACGATGAAATAATTGCACCTAATTCAAAGCCCAGATGTTTGGTTTTGTATTTTATACCTGCGCACCACCTGAAGGACGGTTACGGCGTGTTATGAATGTCGGCTGTCACAGCAGAAAGTCAAATCTTTCTTTAATTTGGACTTTTGCTTAAAAGCTTTATGGAATGGCACAGTAGCTGTCCAGGGTACTGTAGCTATGAATTAAATCATAACCCAGATATGCATCAATAAACAAGTAAAATTAATGAATAAACAAAATAAATATGGATTCCTAAATGTCAGTATTATTTATACTCCAAAAAAATATCAATACGTTTTGACAAATGTTTTATATAAATAAATTGAGCAATTTTTAACATTTCAGCTATACCCTTTTTTATGATTCAGTTAAATATAAGATAGACATTTAAATATAGATAGATATGTAACAGGTTTCTGTGGGGATTTTTGTTGTTCACAGTGATATTTAATATATACTGGGTAGGCACGGGCCGGTATAAGATTCTGACGTTATGACAACCTTGGATAAAAATATCACGGTTTCACAGTATCACGGTATTGTGATTACTGCTCTAAAATATATTCTTTTTAAATGTCTGTGTAAAAAAACTAAAAGTTTTGAACACAATATATTTTATTTTGAGAAACATTTATAATATTTTGGAGCAGTAAACATGCCAGGCCAAATACAGAAAATGAATTATTGACGTCTGCTGTCTTCATTAGTTTCAAAAACACAGATTTATTTACGATTTAAAATGGCGTCTTTGGATATCTTTTTTTGCTGGAGATGCTGTTGTAAAAAAAAAAAAGAAAAAAAAAAACTTACACATACTTTTGGAACGGTATTAGAGAAAATTTCGGCGGTATGAAAACCTTTACTTTTCCAAACCGCGGTATACCTTGAAAACGGTTATTGTCCCATGCCTAATACTGGGTGGTGTATCTACGCACAAATATTTTCTAAAACGTCAAGCAGAAATTTGTCTACAGGAATGTAACAGGCTACACCTTGATGACCAATTTATGCATGTATGGCCATTAAAAATACATGTTCCTTAACCAGATGTTTTTTTTTAAAGTTACTTATAAAGAGATTGTTACTTCAGTCATGTTGTTGTAATGTTTTATGTTGACTATAGTTACACAGTAAAAATAAAAAAAAAATTGAAATCGTGAATCGGTCAAACTTTATGAAAAAAATCTAGATTTTTTTTTTGCCATATCGCCCAGCCCTACGTGAGACCAGTGTAGGTTCACACCCCTACATTTATTGCCATATACTGAAAGCAGCAGCAGATGGTTCACCTCAGATCTTGAAAATACAATAAACCGTTTGAAATTTAACATTAAAACTAAACACATGAGTGATTCAGCATCTACATTTAATAATGTTAAAGAGGGTTAACATGTATTAGATTCTAAACCTTACCATTTCGTGAGTGAGTGCATATTCTGTGCTTCTGAATGGCTGTATTTACATTTCTGTCGTGTTTGGTCCGGTGCAAACGGCCAAATTGCTCATCACTGCGTATCTCACAAAGCGTGTTGTTAGGACATGTGGTTACAATGTAATCTGCTCACCTAATGTTTACGTTTGTAATATTTATGTCATTTGCTAATTAATAACCTCATGTGGAACTGAATCAGTCTTATTTCAATGTCTGATACTGTCCACAGGAGGTCGCATTTTCGTTCACGAACGTGTGCTATCAGAGCCTTTCTGAATGAATGAATCAATGAAATATGCTGTTTTCCAACAAGGCAACCCGGGGTGCTGAATTATAATAGGCTAAACTGGCATTGTGCAGGTTAAATTTACCTAAACAAAGACAGCGTTCCGGCACGGCAAAACATTTTCAAAGCAGAATATCTGACTTCAGCATTGTTTTTCAGTTAAACAAGTATGTTTACTTGGGATGTTTCTTAAATACCTGCACACTTATTATGGTATTTTTATGCTTTAGAAGAGTCAACTTACATACAGCACCTTTAAATTTACAGAAATCCTCATAATACTTTGTACCTGATGAATGGTTTCTCTGTTTCTGCAGATTCTGAAACCAGCAGAGAAGAAGATGTTGTCGTACGGCGGCGCTGGAGGATTTGGGACCAGCAGACCTGTAACTCCTCCACGGAACGCAGCCAAGGGTGGCAAAGCCAAGAAATAACATCAACTACTGCAGCACGCCTGAACATCCTGTCCATCATTCTACCTCTCCTTTTCTTTTTCCTCTTCTACTCCAAACACCAAATTAGTGCAGTGCTTTTTTTTTTTTTAGCTGTCTCTCATCAAGACCAGACTGCTGGGAATCTGAGTGGTCATATGCGTGACTGAAATGCTCTTGTGGAGTTTGTGGGTTTCTATGTGAAACGGCATTGTGTGTGTATTTGTTGAAAATGAATTTGTTGTGAGATTGTGTGCAAGGTTTTTTTTTTCTTTTCTAGTAATTACGCACCTTTTACTGCGTTTTATTATTTTTTTAAAGTTGTTCTGGTTGAGTTTCTTGTAATACGCATCTTCACACATAACATTATAATGCTTTTTAGGCCATTTATTGGACCTATGCTTTGCCCTTTTCTTCAGACCAAGGCTCAGGGTCCAGATTTCTAAGAACTTTTCCATTCCCCTTCAGCTCTAAAGCAATCTGAACAGAGGTGATTGTGCTCTTGAATTGTGTGCAAATCACTGCCAGTCTCTTCAATGTGAAACTTTGTCCATGTGCGTGTCTGTTTACAGTAGTTATTGACGGCACCCTGCACATTTTGTCATTTACTTTTATTTTGACGCATCATTTGCTTATTCAAAGTCACACACTCAGGTAGTATTTAGCCTGACCTGTGGAAATGCTCTGTTTCTTTGAATTTATTTTTTATTTTTGGGTCGAACAAATAGTAAGGTTTTTTTTCGATTTATATTAAAACGATGCATGATGTGCAAAAATACCAAGTGTGAATGTCTGCCAAGTGGGTGCCATCGCTGTTTCAGTTTGCACAGAAATGCACTGTTTCTTTTTTCTCTGATTGTGGCTTTGTGCCACTTTGTAAACTGCAAACCTCACTTTTTCCTGTAAAAAGAACTTTTTTTAGTAGTCATGAATTTAGCCAATAAAGTCAGAATCTGGTGCAATTTTTTTATTTTGTGTGTCAGTCAATGATTTCATTGTACTTTTGTGTTTTTTTTTGTGTGGCTGCATTCTTTCCAGGGCTTATCCCTGTGTTATAATATATTCAAAGAAACTATAAAGGGTATAATGTCTTCCATTGAGTGATATGGTTCGGTACAGGTCACCCTGATCACACTTGCATTTCCACCGACAACCCTTACTTGGTAGGCATGCTGTATAGCTGAAAGCTGCAATCAACCTCATTCTTTGCTGTGTATTTAAAAAAATGTCAGCTCCAACCTTTTGGTTCCAAAAAGTGTTATGGTTTGCTATTTTAGTACCTTTTACAGCAGAAATAGACACTCACCGGCCACTTTATTAGGTACACTTACTAGTACCAGGTTGGACCCCCTTTTGCCTTCAGAACTGCCTTAATCCTTCGTGGCATAGATTCAACAAAGTACTGGAAATATTCCTCAGAGATTTTGGTTCATATTGACATGATTGCATCACGCAGTTGCTGCAAATTTTTTGGCTGCACATTCATGATGCGAATCTCCTGTAACACCACATTCCAAAGGTGCTCTATTGGATTAAGCCTGGTGACTGTGGAGGCCATTTGAGTACAGTGAACTCATTGTCATGTTCAAGAATCCAGTCTGAGATGATTCTCGCTTTATGACATGCCACATTATTCTGCTGTAAGTAGCCATCGGAAGATGGGTACACTGTGGTCATAAAGGGATGGCCATGGTCTGCAACAAAACTCAGATAGGCTGTGGTGTTGGCACGATAGTCAATTGGTACTAATGGGCACAAAGTGTGCCAAGAAAATATCCCCCACACCATTACACCACCACCACCAGCCTAAACTGTTGCTACAAGGCAGGATGGATCCATGCTTTCCTGTTTTTGAGGCCAAATTCTGACCCTACCATATGAATGTCGTAGCAGAAATCAAGACTCATTAGACCAGGCAACAATTTTCCAATCTTTTATTGTCCAACTTTGGTGAGCTGGTGCGAATTGTAGCCTCAGTTTCCTGTTCTTAGTTGACAGGAGTGGCACCTGGTGTGGTTTTCTGCTGCTGTAGCTCGTCTGCCCCAAGGTTTGACATGTGCGTTCAGAGATGCTCTTCTGCATAACTCGGTTGTATCGGGTGGTTATTTGAGTTACTGTTGCCTTTTTATTAGCTGGACGGTGTCTGCATATTTTCTTTTTCTGACCATTCTCTGTAAACCCTAGTGATGGTTGTGTGTGAAAATCTTAGTAGATCAGCAGTTTCTGAAATACTCCCCCCGTTTGCCACCAACAACCATGCCACATTTAAAGTCACTTAAATCACATTTCTTCCCCATTCTGATGCTCAGTTTGAACTGCAGCAGATCGTCTTGACCATGTCTAAATGCATTGAGTTGCTGCCATGTGATTGGCAGATTGGAAATGTGTGTTAACGAGCAGTTGGACAGGTGTACCTAATAAAGTGAGTGTAGCGGCGTATACTCCTGTACTGTACCAAACAATACTGCTCAGTGGAAATGGGCCATAAAGAACTAAGATAATATATGCAACTTAAAATACATGAGGGGGAGTTTTGAGCTCCTACTTTTGGACACTCTGACGTCAACAGTGTAATGCACTTAAAGTCTGTGTGAAATCAAAATGCACAATGTTAATTTTACTAGTACAAATGTTTATACTTCAGGTGAACAATTAATTTGTACAAGGTAATTCACTGGGGAAAAACAGTTCTGGTAATCTTTAAACAAAATGAAGATCATTTGGCAGCTTTCACTGCTGATGTTAGAAAAAGAATATTCAATATTCAGTTTCAACATACTAAACTAAAAGTCTCAGCAACTTCTAGTTTACGTGGCCTTTAAGTTTAGAACAGCCTTTCAGTATGGCAGCCATTGTTCTTACATCAAAGTTATCTTTGTGACAATTTTTCAGTTTGAAATGCAGTGTTGTAAATTGGGGTAGTCTTACAAATTTACATATTACAAATGATACTCAAAATAATTTGCGTTAACAAGTGATTTGTGCTAACAAGTACAAGTGAAAGTGACAACAAATGCTATGTTATACCTACGACACCTATTTTTTGTGATATTGTTTTGGTTTTAAATTTTTTGTTCATAACTAGACTGGATATGTAATATCACTGTTTTCACACACTTTTTTTTGTAATTTACAAAGATACAATATTAGATATCTTCCAAAATCTGTGTTTTAGGTCCTCCAAATCACCATTGTGACCATTTTTTACAGCCACAATGTAAAATTGCACCACAATATTAGCTAGCTATCGATGACAAGAGCTGTTTGCTGAATAAGAAGCTTGTATAACACTACAGTGTATGGATACTTACGTGATTTTGTTAGCCTCTATGCTAAAGCTTCCATTCAAAGCATTCATGTTAAGAAGATAAAGCATTTTAAAAATCAGTTCATATTAAGTTATTTGGTTCATTCATCAACCTTTAAATGGGCTGTGAAGTCAAGCAATCTTTTTTGCTTATTAATACAGATAACATTCAGAAAATTCCCAAAACAGTCAATAAGAATTAACACGTCTCATTTGGCAGATTTGTGTTACTGCAAGACTGAAGAGTTGTAGTGGGGTCTTTAATCTGGAGATGGCGCTCTCATGCTGTATTTCTTAAACTCTGTGATCTACAGAAGTTTTAGATTTTTAAAACATAAATTTTTATTTACATAAACAAGTTTTGTTGCTTCACAAATGAACACAATTTTTATAAATAAGAATCCTAAATATGGTGTCAGATGTAAAAAGATAAATTTAGGTGATTTACAGACTAGGAAAAAACTTCTTTATTCCTTTAACTTTAGAAAAGTGAAGCCAAAATATTCCAGGGAGGCCTATGGCTGCAGTTACTGATAATGTAATTTGTAGCACAAATACTAAAAGCTCAAGCAGTATCAAAATGCCACCCAAACTCCTGCAGAACAATTATATAGATTTAAAGGGATAGTTCACTCAAAAATGTCAACTCAGCGTTTATGTACCCTTCACTTGTTTCCAACCTGTTGCTGAGTTTCCCCCTTTTAAGATATTTTGAAGAAAGCTGAACCATTCTCCTGTAACCATTGCCTTTTATGGTATTTATTTTCCCTACTATGGATGGCTTATGGCTTTCTTCAAAATACTCAAAACGATTTAAAACAACTTGAGTTAAAGTAAATAGTGAGTAAATCTTCATGTTTTTTGGCTCTTTAAATAACCAACTAAACAAAGTTATTAGAAAAACATAAAAAAACTATAAATCATGGAAACAATATTTAGTAAAGCATTTACCACTTTTTAATGTTGCCATTCCTTTTCACAACTCTTAAAAGATGTTTAGGGACTGAAGACACCAAGCGATGTAGTGTTTCAGGTGCAATTTTATCCCATTTTTCATGCAAACAAGTCTTAAGGTGGGCAATAGTACGGGGTCTTCATTGTCACATTTTGCGCCTTAAAATACTCCTCAGAATCTCTATTGGAGACAGGTCGGGACTGCAAACAGGCCAGTCAAGTACCTGTATCCTCTTCCTCCACAGCCAGGATTTTGTAGTGTGTTTTAGTGTGTATTGTGCTCCAAACCTCTATGTACTTTCAGCATTAGGGTACCATCACAGAAGTGCAAGTTACCTTTTCCAAGGGCAGTGACACAACTGCATACCATGACAGAACCTTGCTTTTGGACTTGTTGTTTGTAACAGTCTGGACAATCCTTTTCTTCTTTGGCCCGGAGCACACGGCATCCAATGGAAATTCCTCCAGATTCCTTGAAACTTTTAATTATATTATGCACTGCTGAAGGTGAAATATCCAAATGTCTTCCCATCTTTCTTTGAGAAATGTTGTTTTTAAACATTTCGATAATTTTCTCACATATTTGTTTACAAACTGGAGATCCTCTGCCCATCTTTGCTCCTAAAGGACTAGACCTTTATTAGATGCTGCTTTTGTATTTAATCATAAATACAATCACCTGTTGACAATCACCTGTTTCAAATCACATCATTATTTAAACAATTGATCTGATTACTAGCCCTACATTGCTCCTGTCCCAACTTTTTTTGGAATGTGTTGCAGGTCTGAATGACATTAAAGATTTTACAAATAAAATAAAGTTGACCAGACAAAACATGAAATATTTTTGTGTTCATATTGTCATGCAATGTAATACAAAAAGTAAATTTGGAAATCACTACTTTTTTATTTGCATTTTCCATACTGTCCCAATATTTTGTGATTTGGGGTTGTAGATTCTTTCATTTACACAGAGGGTATAAAGTACTGCATCCAAGGACCAGGGGGCGATCAAAGTGTTTTGGCTTTACTTTTCAGAGGCACACTTGTAATCACACCACAGTAGCGTGACTTCAGTGTCACCACTATTAAGCTTCTGACCACTCTTTCAGACTTCTTTTATCTTTCTTTTGGTGATTTTTGTCACCAAATACTTTCTTTGGGGAACCAGCAAGAAAGTTTTCCAATGAATTTACCACTGCAAACATGCTCCTGCAGGGCCAATGCTAGCTTTTTGGCAGCAATTAGCTACAGCTAACCCACATCAAATCTAAACAAGCTCAGTCCATGTTAGCCCAGGTATGGCCCACACCATTGGACCCACACAAGCAGACAGCCCACATTAATCCTGTGATAGCCTAGTGTGGCTTACCACTTTCAGGACCACTGCTTTTTTCTTCACGGCCCATGCAAGTTTTGTGTATGTAGCCCAGTTTCATTTCTCATACTCTGTTTCACATTCAATGAAAGTAACCATGCCACCATCTACCAACAATGACTTCAGTCAATGGACTTCAGGGGAAGAATGAGCTTTGCCAGTGAATATTTTAGCCCACCAAAACATATTTTCCATGAATTAATATTTGGTATTTAATATAAATTTTTGTAATATAATATTGATTAGTAATTATTTGGGAAATTTAGCCAGGGCTCATTAGGGGCCTCATAAAAACATCCAACTATGTCTGAGGACCTAAAGGTGCACATTTCAGTGCACATTTTGAATATTTCTGTAATAAAATATGTCTGATTCAACTCGTCAGCTCAATATCAGGGACTTAATGACCCAAACTTTTAATTTCAACCAAGATAATGATTCAAAATGCCTACTAATGGGTACATTCCAGAAACCAGGGTTTGGGAACCACTTACCAAAGCCAGTGAAAGTAAATTTAAATTGAAAAATTAAAGCAATCCTCTGCTCAACAATCAAAAAGCAATTTTGCCACTAAAGGAATTAAAGTGTTATTTACTTATCTCAAGTGGCTTGAGTTTCTTTTCCATAGCCATTAAATCCCTAAATGTTGCTATGATAATCACAATATTTCGAGTGATTCCTTAAACTATAATTTAGCAAATTCAGTCTCACATTTCAAAGCAATTGTTACTCCTAAATCCTTTCAGAGGACATGTGGCTGTTGGCTCTTAGCAGAATGGAAAACAACTTTTATTCATATTGTGAATGGATTATATACTTAAGACACACTGTTGCTATAACTCATAATAATCATAACAATAATAATAATAAATTTGATTTATAACGCGCTTTTCTAATACCCAAAGCGCTTACAAGTAAGTAAAAAACAACAAAGCGCAGTAAAACAATTAAAAATACAGTAAAAACCACAGTAAGAATAAAAGAGATATCACAAATTAAAAACAGTCCTAAAAAGATGAGTTTTAAGTAGCTTCTTAAGCCAGCATTCCTAATATTTGTGAGAAGAGCATTCCAAAGTTTTTGGTGCACGGAAAGAGAATGCCCTACCTCCCATAGTGCTGAGTTTGCACAGAGGCAGCGAAGGACCCGAGGCAGAGGAAAACAGATATCAAGTCACAAAAATAACCCGGAGCAGAACCATGAACTGCTTTATATGTTAAAATCAATGTTTTAAAATCAATATGAGACTTGATGGGCAGCCAGTGAATCTGTTGCAGTACAGGAGTAATGTGAGACCGAGATGATGTATGTAAACACACGTGCAGCAGAATTTAGGATATATTGTAAAATCTTGAGTTGTTATAATCAATAAAGTCGCCTGCTCTGCACAATACCCCTCTTATCAGTGTTGATTGGAATATGTAGATTT
Source organism: Danio tinwini (assembly GCA_903798205.1). Lineage (NCBI taxonomy): Eukaryota > Metazoa > Chordata > Actinopteri > Cypriniformes > Danionidae > Danio > Danio tinwini. Next base: position 3,540,352 of record CAIGQZ010033055.1, read on the forward strand.
ACAGTATATGCGTGTAGACATTTACATGTAGAGCTCATACCGAAAATTTAAAAAAAAAAATGCAGTTTATCGACTCAGATACTCGCTAAAGCACTCTGGTGTTCTGTGTTCTCGTCATACCTTGGGAGCTCAGAGTAAAAAAAAACTCTTTTGGGTGTATTTACTCATTTACTCAAATGATGGATTTCTGATTGGCCCTTGTGTGCTACCTATATGTGTTTATACATAAATGCTCAGTGCAAAAAAGAAAAAATCATTGTCATACAAATAGTGACAATTCACAATTAGCCCCAGGCAATTGATTTTGAGCACATTTTTTCCAAGCCAGGCTTAATAAAGACGAAAAATGCTTAGAGGCATTGCTTTAGTGGTTAATTCAAATTGATTTGTATGACCTTATTCCAATAAGATTTATACATTTTAATATGAATATTATGATTTTGTATGAATTAGCCCCCTTTTTTAACAATACAAAAAGGGGTTAAATTTTTCTATGACATTGGCTTGAAATAACAAAAGTAGTAATGGCAACTTATTACCCGGGTTTTGTACCATAATTCACATGACAACCCAGACAGTATATAGTTACAAACTACCAAAAATGTTAATAAAAGTGCCTTTGTTAAAATACAGACTTAGATTTTCAACATCATTTGAGTGATAAAACAGAATCTGGCACAATTTTTGTACATTGGTTGTTGTTCATATGTCGACAAATACTAAAATGTTAGAACACTAAAATAACATACCATATAAGAAATCCTACCTTCATGAAAAAAAGTATAGTAATCTGTACTATAGTAAATATTATAGTCTTTTGAGCCATACTGTAGTAAAGTACTTGAATTAATCTGTTGTGGTAATTATAATAATTGTGGTAATTACATAGTTGCTATAACTAGCTTGTATAACATATTGCATAGTGGTAATACACTACACTAAATATGTGTCTTATAGAATATATAACAGAGCATCCAGAAAGTATTCATAGTGGTTCACTTTTTCCACATTTTTTATGTTACAGCCTTATTCCAAAATGGATTAAATACACACAAGCTTGGCACACCTGTCTTTGGGAATGTTTGCCCATTCCTCTTTGCAGTACCTTTCAAGCTCTATCAAGTTGGATGGGAAGCGATGATGTACAGCCATTTTCAGATCTCTCCAGAGATGTTCAATAGGATATAAATCTGGGCTCTGGCTGGGCCACTCAAGAACATTCAACGAATTGTTGTGAAGCCACTCCATTATTATTTTGGTGGTTTGCTTTGGGTCACTGTTCTGCTGGAAGATGAACGTTCACCCCAGTCTGAGGTCAAGAGCACTCTGAAGCAGGTTTTCATTCAGGATGTCTCTGTACATTGCTGCATTAATCTTTCACTCTATCCTGACCAGTCCTCCAGTTCCTGCTGCTGAAAAACATCGCCACAGCATGATGCTGCCACAACCATGCTTCATATTAGGGATGATATTAGCCTGGTGATGAGCGGTGCCTGGATTTCTTTAAACATAACGTCTGGTATTCACTCCAAAGGGTTAAATTTTAGTCGCCTTAGACCAGAAAATTTTGTTTCGTATGGAGTGGCTTCTGTCTGGCCACTCTATCATACAGGCCTGATTGGTGGATTGCTGCACAGATGGTTGTCCTTCTGTAAGGTTCACCTCTCTCCACAGAAGAACGCTGGAGCTCAGACTGAGTGACCATCTGGTTATTGATCACCTCCCTGACTAAGGCCCATCTCTCCCGATCACTCAGCTTAGATGGTTGCCAGCTCTAGGAAGAGTCCTGGTGGTTCCAAACATCATTCATTTACAGATGATGGAGGCCAATGTGCTCACTGGAACTTTCAGAGCAGCAGAAACTTTTCTGCAACCTTTTCCAGTCTTGTGCCTCGAGACAATCCTGTCTCGGAGGTCTACAGACAATTCCTTTGTCCTCATGCTTGGTTTGTGTTTTGACATGCACTGTCAACCCTGGGATCTTATATAGACAGGTGTATGCCTTTTTTAAATCATGTCCAATCAACTGAATTTACCACAGGTGAACTCCAATTAAGCCTCTGAAACATCTCAAGAATGATCAGAAGAAACAGAATGTACCTGAGCTCAATTTAGAGCTTCACGGCAAAGGCTGTAAATACTTATGTACATGTGGTTTTTCAGGTTTTTTATTTGTAATAAATTTGCAACAATTTAAAAAATCTTTTTTCACATTATCATTATGGGGTATCGTGTGTAGAATTTAGAGGAAATAAATTAATTCAATCCATTTTGGAATAAGCTTGTAACATAAAAATAGCGTGGAAAAAGTGAAGCGCCTTTGAATACTTTCTGAATGCACTGTATACTATAATACACCGCATTTAACTTTTTAATACATTTTATCAGCTCAATAATAGCATTCAGTAGCAAAATGTGGTAAATACTATTATATATACAGTTGTCACGTTCACACAAGGATGGTTATCTTTTAAGGGTTTTATTACAAGACAATGCAGCTGGTTCAGAAAGATGAAGCAGGAGAATGGTGTTGCTGAGAGTGAGCGGTCTCATAACAGTTCACAAGGTAAACATCAGAAAGTGAGCGATCTCACACACAGATCATCAGATAAACATCAGATCTTCAGTTAGACACCAGATAAGCTGTAGTTACTTCCCTTATTCAGTTGTATTGACATCCATAGGCGAAAAGAGACATCCTTGGGAGAAGACGAGAGACATCCATGGGAGAAGACAAGAGGAAGAGGGAGAGAAGATGAGGTGAACCAACTTCGATTCTGGCAGATGAGTGAGTAAAAGAAATGAGTATATATGGTGTTTGGTGATTGTGGGCACAGGTGCGGGTAATTAGTATGCTTGTGATTGTTCATGGGTGTGATGAGAGGTGACTGGTAAGGGAGAACGGTGATTGGAGCTGCAGGAATGAGCCAAGGGTGTGACAACAGTATAAAGCTGCAGTCACACTAGAGTTTGCGCTTGCGAAATTCTGTCGCACGGCACTGCAAAAAGGGGAGGGATTAAACAAGATGATTAGGCATAAAAAAAAAAGCGAGCGATTGCTCCATGTTTTAAATTTATGTTCAGAGAGGTCATGTTTTGATCCTGGATTGGTCTCACGCAGTCAAGTGATACGATTTCGCAGGTCAGAGTTCACCAAGCTTGAACTTTGCAATGCAGCGAAATGCGAAACTTGACGCATCAACCTGCGTTTCCGGTCTGACGCAGTCGAGTGTGTATGAATGGAAGTCTATGGGGAGAAAAGTCCAGTGTGACCGCAGCTTAATACACATTAATATAGTTTGGTTAAAAAAACATATATTACTATAGTATTTTTTTCATGTGTGATGTACAATAGAAACCATCATCTCTTTTAAATTTCTTCACGACTTAAGATTCACAATACTCGTACCTGAGAAATCCACATTACAAATGCAACTCTGTACAGTGCAGTCAGAAAAGCCACACATGGAATTGTAATAAATGACAAAGCATCAAAACATATTACTTTACAAATCCTGCTTTATGGTAAAAGCATTTTGATATTATACATAGCATTTGAATAGTAGAATGTGCAATATTAATCGCGCAGGGAAGTGCAATAAAATAAATAAATTTTATGTGCCAAGCATTTTTGTGCTGCATGCGTTGGTTGTGAACCTAGAGCTTAAAATAAATACAAATGTTGGGGGACAAGAGAGGAAAATGACAACAGGCAATAAGAATCTGAATTTCCGCCAAGGTTTCATGCCATGTAAAGTGTAAATATTTGCTGCTTAACGTTTATTTTTTATTAGCACAGAAAAAACCTGTTAAATTTAGTATGATCATTTCATAAATGGTCATACCAAATTCAACATATGACGTTCTTCTCCATCATAACTCCACCAAACCATGACATTTCACCTACAACTTTCACCTCCAGACTTCTTTTTATATTTTTGGTTTAGTCTTTCTCCAATTTGGTGATGAGTGTAATGTTCCCCATCTGATACCTATTGAGTTATGCTTACTATAAATATTCCAGAACTAAAGTGAACTTTGTACTAGTTCTCTTTCCACACAACATGTTCCTTAGAAAAGGTTAGCCTGTTTGTTTGTTTGTTTGTTTGTTTGTTTGTTTGTTTGTTTGTTTGTTCACTTTGTTCACTGTTCACTTCAGTACAAATTATTTCAAGACACTGTATGCCCAGTGACAAGCAATTCCAACTGCAGTGCCCATTCAGATTTTCTGCATTATTCGGTCTTCATCCATCCAGTAGTTCTAGAGGATTTTTAGGGGAATGACAGTTTCAGTTTTCTTTAAAACAGCTCACCATCTTTCAAAGTTAGTGATAATTAGAAATGTTTGTTGCCAGTTAAATAGGGTTTGTCGGAAATTCTGTTCTCTAATTTTGATCAGTGAACTTTTTATTAAATATTTCAATATTTTTCTTCCTTTTCAGAATATATAAATAACTTATAAAATATGCTTAAAATTGACTTTTAATTATAAGATAACTTCAAGTAGGATTGATCTCTTAGGAGTTTTAACAAAACAATGTAGGTTGGGAAGCATTTTTTACCTAATATAATAATAAAAAGTAAAAATAAATAATAATAATAATAATAATAATAATAATAATAATAATAATAATAA
>CAIGQZ010033055.1:3545387-3567456 GCA_903798205.1 Danio tinwini
ATGCAATATCATCCTAATATACGGCACAGCCTTCAGCATACAATGTTTGAACCACTGGGTGCACATGGTCCTCCAGAATGGTTCAGAAATCCTTGGCAGTGATGCATTCATGTAGCACAAGAATTAGGCCTGAGGGAATGCCATAATATTGCAGCCCAAACCATCACTGATCCACCCCCATGCTTTCCTTTGGGCATGCAACAGTCTGGGTGGTACGCTTTTTTTGAGAGGGGTCTGGCTGCAGACTCGATGCAGATGCAATCTGAGTTGCACGCAATGCTTTTAAATGGGCTCACCTAACCCCATCCCTAACCTTACCCGTCACAGTGAAGTCACTAGCTCTATTGAGTGCATTGTGTCTGACAATCCCAGCCTTCATCATAAAGGCTGCATCCAGATATTGGCTTTTTGGGGGCTTCTCCAGACCCCACTCGGTTGAGGTGCACATTTATTTCTGCCGTGAGTAGGGCAGCTGTGGTTTTATGTTTTTTGTATACAATTTAGGTTAGCACCCGGACACCCTTTTAGACAGCTTGCATCCACAGTTACTCCTGTTGGATGTGGTTTTGGCTACATCACAAAGACTTTCTGTCTTGGTCACAGATGCACACGTGTTGGTAAGCAGCTCTGTGCTGTGCCATTACTCTAATTTTTAATTAGCCAATAAGATGGCAGCAACTCAATGCATTAAGGCATGTACACATGGTCAAGACGATTTGCTGCAGTTCAAACTGAGCATTAATATGGTGAGGAAAGGTGATTCAAGTGACTTTGAACATGGCATGGTTGGTGCCAGACAGGCTGGACTGAGTATTTCAAAAACTGCTAATCCACTGGAATTTTCACACATAACCATCTCTAGGGTTCACAGAGAATGGTCCGAAAAAGAGAAAAAATCCAGTGAGAGGCAGTTCTGTGGGTGCAAAATAACATTGTTGATGCCAGAGGTCAGAGGAGAATGGCCAGACTGGTTTGAGCTGATAGAAAGGCAACAGTAGCTCAAATAAACACTCGTTACAACCGAGGTATGCAGAAGAGCATCTCTGAAAGCACAACACATTAAACCTTGAGGGGGATGGGCTACAGCAGCAGAAGACCACATCAAGTGCCACTCCTGTCAGCTAAGAACAGAAAACTAAGGCTACAATTCACACAGGCTCACCAAACTTGCACAATATAAGATTAGAAAAATGTCGCCTGGTCTGATGAGTCTCGGATTTCTGCTGCAACATTCAGATGGTAGGGTCAGAATTTGACGTCAACAGCATGAAAGCATGGATCCATCCTGCCTTGTATCAACAGTTCAGGCTGGTGGTGGTGGTGTAATGGTATGGGGGATATTTTCTCTGTACACTTTGGTATAGTGTCAACGCCACAGCCTACTAAAGTGTTGTTACTCATTTACTGCATTTTAAATCACAATAGTAATTATATCATTTTGTCATGTGTGACAAGTGAAAATGCAATGTCATGTCAACAGCCCATATATATATCTGCCACCGCAATGTGGGGTTAAACCCACAAAAGCAGGGTCATAACCCTGGATTAAAAGGAGTTTTAGGCTCCTTTGAAATCTGTAGTGTGAAACATTGACTTACCAAGGGCTAAACAGTTTAAAACACCATAACATAAGGTTAAGCACAGTGTGAAAAGCCATTTGGAGTCTTTCATATGTGTCTATGCTTTCTATGATTATAAGCAGGCCCGTGTGTAATTTTCCTGCGAGAACCCAATGACATTTAACTCAATATGTCTCAGGACAGACTATCCTCTTCCCTGCCCAACATTCACAGCACAGGGGATTAGCTGTAACCAATCCATCAATCTTAGTTTACTCTTTCACACTTACAACCCATGATAAAGGTACACCGTATTTTTTCAAATTTTTATCACAAGCTAAAACACATGCTAATTTAACAGTTTATTCAACTCAAAATGTTTTTAATTATTACAATACATTAAAATAACATTCTTAAACATTAAATATCACTGTGCAAAACAATATAATATACACATAATATGTATAAGAGGCTTTGTTTTTTCAAAATACAATTTATTCTTTTTTAATTCTTCATTTGTTTAATTTCGGAGTGAAACTTGACATACATGTTTCTGACACGATTTTACATTGAGTAAGGACATCATGAACTGGTCCTGTTCCCTTTTGCACCTTCTACAGCTTGACACAGACACATTTAGAGTTGCTTAAGCTGGTGTTCCCTGTTTCTGCTGACTTAGAACAGCTGAGCTACATGTAATAGTTCATACCACCATCGGAACACAGAGCTATGCTATATGTCATTGATCATTTTTAACTCCCACCTCTTATAAACCTGATCAATTTACATTTGTAAATACCACTGTGACTTGTATCTGGTTGCTCCACTTGAGTATTATAATGAATGGAGGCTTTGGATCAGGGAAATTTCAAGGATAGTTGGAATAGTGGTAATGTACACATTTGTGACATTGGGCTTTATCTAAAAATAACCCAAGATTCACTTTACAGCCTCACTCGTCTTTGGCTATGTATTGCAGAATATGATATATGTATAAGGGATAGTTCATCCAAAAGAGTTAATTGTGGCATTCTTACTCACCCTCTGCATGGTCCAAACCTGATTATGTTTCTTTTGTCTGATAAACACAAAAGAAGATATTAAAAAAAAATGCTGGAGACTAGATTTTTGTAGTATGATGTTTGAAGTTGATGTTAATGGCTACCAGTGTTCAACATTCTTTCAAATATCTTCTTTTTTTTGTTTAGAAAGAAAAAAAGAAAGAAAGAAACCCTCTTAAAAGGATAGTTCACTTTTAAAAAAAATGAAAATTCTGTCATGATTTACACACTCTTTACTGTTCCAAACAAGTTTGACTTTCTTTTTTCTGTTGAACAGAAAAGAAGCGCAACATTACAGGGTCTTCGTTGTCGCAGTTTGCACTTCAAAATGTGCCACACATTCTCAATTGGAAACAGGTCGGTACTGCAGGCAGCCCAGTTAAGTACTTGTATCCTCTTTCTACGCAGCCAGGACTTTGTACCGTAGGAAGCACCATAGGAAGCACCGGGACATTTCCTGGTGGCCTGACGGTCAATAGTGAATCTGGCCTGCCCCACAACCACATCAACACCCCCCCCCCCCTTTCACTTACTGATTGCACCCTGACCCCCCTACCCACCCGCACGCTCTTCACTTACCGATTGCATAGCAACTTCTGACCCTTTGTTCTTCAAATACGAAAATACTGTCCCAGTCAGCCACTGGTACAGACTGTGTATTTGCATCGTCTAGTTGAAATTTGCATGGGTGTCCCTGGAAAAGAAGGCAGAATATTGTCCTTCAAAATCTGAATGTACTTTACAGTATTAATGGTGCCATCACAGAAGAGCAAGTTACCTTTGCAAGAGCATTGACACAACCCCATACCATGAAAGAACCTGGCTTTTGGACTTGTTGCCTGTAACAGTCTGTAAAACTCAAATTAAATTTGGAAATCAGTACTTTTTATTTATTAGCAATTTCCATAGTGTCCCAACTTTTTCTGGGTTGGGTTTGTATCTTCTTTAGTGTTTAACAGAATACAGAAAGTCTTAAAGGTTTGGTATTGCTTGAGGGTGAGTAAATAATAAGTTAATTTTCATTTTTGGGTGGATTATGCCTTCAAGACTTGCTACTGTACATTGAAAAAAGAAGCATTTCAAATAGTATGCTACATTAATTCTTTAAATGTAAGATTATTTATTATTTAATTATAATCAAATTTTGTTTAGGAAGGGAATCCATTTTTAAAACAAAAAAATCTAAAGTCAAGGTGAGTGTATTATATGGATACAGTAATTTGTTTTGCAGAAACTGACAGTGAATAACTGAGCACTAACAGTTCCTTTGTATAATTAGACCTTCTTGTGTGTTCTGCCTCTTCTTATTGAATCGCTAAATGCATCCTCAATTTTAAGTCCTCACTTTGGATGAAAGCGTCTGCTAAATGACTAAATGTAAATAAATAAAATATTAAATGTACAGTGCATTCGGAAAGTATTCATAGCTCTTCACTTTTTTCAACACACAATACCCCATAATGACAATGGGAAAAAAGATTTTTGGAAATTGTTGCAAATTTATAAAAAAAAAAAAAAATCACATGTACATAAGTATTTACCGTCTTTGCCGTGAAGCTCTAAATTGAGCTCAGGTACATTCTGTTTCTTCTGATCATTCTTGAGATGTTTCAGCAGCTTAATTAGAGTTCACCTGTGGTAAATTCAGTTGATTGGACATGATTTGAAAAGGCATACGCCTGTCTATATAAGATCCCAGGGTTGACAGTGCATGTCAAAGCACAAACGCATGAAGACAAAGGAATTGTCTGTAGGGCCTTAGTCAGAGAGGTGATTAATAACCCGATGGTCACTCAGTCTGAGCTCCAGCGTTCTTCTGTGGGGAGAGGAGAACTTTACAGAAGGACAACCATCTGTGCAGCAATTCACCAATCAGGCCAGATGGAAGCCACTCCCCACCTGGAATTTGCCAAAAGGCATCTGAAGGACTCTCAGACCATAAGACACATAATTCTCTGGTCTGATGAGACTAAAATTGAATTCATTGGAGTGAATGCCAGGCGTTATGTTTAGAGAAAACTAAGCACCGCTCATCACCAGGCTAATACAATCCCTACAGTGAAGCATGGTTGTGGCAGCATCATGCTGTGGCGATGTTTTTTAGCAGCAGGAACTGGAAGACTAGTCAGGATAGAGGGAGAGATGAATGCAGCAATGTACAGAGACATCCTGAATGAAAACCTGCTTCAGAGTGCTCTTGACCTCAGACTGGGGCGACGGTTCATTTTCCAGCAGGACAATGACCCAAAGCAAACCGCCAAAATATCAATGGAGTGACCCAGCCAGAGCCCAGACCTAAATCTTACTGAACATCTCTAGAGAGATCTGAAATGGCTGTACACCGTCACTTCCCATCCAAGCTGATAGAGATTGAGAGGTACTGCGAAGAGGAATGGGCAAAATTTCCCAAGAACAGGTGATCCAAGCTTGTGGCATCATATTTAAAAAGCCTTGAGGCTGTAATTGCTGCCATAGGTGCATCAATAACTAGTTTTGAGCAAAGGCTGCGAATACAGGTTGTACATGTGATTTTTTTCAGGTTTTTTATTCTGAATAAATTTGCAACAATTTAAAAAAAATCTTTTTTCACATTTTTATTATGGGATATTGTGTGTAGAATTTTGAGGAAATAAATAAATGTAATCAATTTTGGAATAAGGCTGTAACATAAAACAAATGTGGAAAAGTGGAGCTCTATGAACACTTTCCGGATGCACTGTATACTGCAAAAATAGTTGGTACTATAGAAGCAGCAGCATATTTCTGGCTAAAGCTGAATATTCCATTATGGAATGGATGATTCATTCAAGAATAAAACCTTATTTAACTAATACAGGAATGATTTAATATCTATGTTGAATCACAAATCTAGATGTCATTTAAGATTTACAGTTTTTCCTGATGTTTATATTTATTTCTTTAGTGTGGCATTTATTTATTTCTTTTGTGTGTTTTAACATCCTTTGCCAGTTGCTGCAGTTGTTCACACATGCCCCCACCAAAGGCTATATTACAAGTTTCATGTTTATGCAAGAGACAAGAATTCAAAGCACATGTGATGTCTGAGTTGGTGAAAGTAATCTGTTTAACCATGCTTAGCCTTTCCCTGCCAAAATACATTCAACTATATGAAATAGATCAAAATGGCAGGTTATTGCATGTATGCTCTTGATGTTTTCAATTAACATCATTCGTCTTCCTCTTAAACCTCAGAGATTTTAAGTCATACCTTCCCTGTAAAAATGACCGAATGCTTACAATGTAACCTTTTCCCACTGATAATTTATTCATTAATTGTCTTTCAACTTAGTTCTTTATTTATTAGGGGTTGCCTCAACGGATTGAACTGCCAACTATTTTGGCTTCAATTTTACGCAGCAGATGCCCTTCCAGCCGCAACACAGTACTAGGAAACACTCTCACATTCACGAACGCACTAATACACTATGGCCAATTTAGTTAATTCATTAATAAGAGTATTTGTGCAGGCAATCGTAAAAACCGGGGCAAAAACAGGTACAAACAGGGCATCGAAAGTGTAGTCAAAAAACAGGTATAAGGTCAAAACTAGGCGGCGGTCAGAATATAACAAAATTAAGATCAGGAACACGGCAGGCAAAAACAAATAGCAAACAAAACTAACACATGATGACTGCACACAAAGACTCAGTCCAGAACTAGTGTATGTGCGGTATATAAGTAGTCCAGATGATCAGAGTTGATGGGATTTAGCTGTGTGTGAGTCATCAGTGTTGAACAGCAACCTGTGTGTGTTAAACGGCATGATGGGAATTGTAGTGTGTTTAGTGCAGGGGTTCCCAAACTTTTCAACTCGCGACCCCCAAAATAACAATGCCAGTGACTCGCAACACCCCAATATCCTCTGAGGTGGTTATTAATAATAAATATAATAATATATAATAATAATATACTAATATATGTCTATTCATCGTTTTATTTTGGAGATTGCCACTCGGAGACCATCCTCCATGTTTAGTTGTGGCCTGTATTTATTTTAAGGGTGCTATTACACTAGCACTTTTGGTCCGTACCCGGGTTCGTTTGACGTCAGAGTACAGTACATTTAGCTAGTGTGAATGTGTCTTCTAAACTCGGGTGTGCACCTACGAACCGTACCTGAGTCTACCTGAAAGAGCTGGTCTGGCCCAGATAGCATACGAATGTGGACCACTTTAGGCAGTTACTCGGCACTGGTGGTTTTCCTTTGGCCCAGACAAAATGAATATGAGCCTGAAGTGGCCCACCTGTACAATTGCAAAAGGAAGCCAAAATTCCAATTTATATATGTGCCATTAAGGCAAAGATTTGGCACTTATGACAAAATGTAATCTGACTGTGACCGTAATGTGGCCCATGTGGAAAATCGTAAATTTGGCCCAAATGACGGAGGACAAATGTGGGCCACAATTGGCAAAAATGTGGCATAGTCATTTAAGGGTAATCTGGGTTTACATCTAAAGTGGCTCACATGTGTAGGTGCAATTGTGGTCCAGTTATCTTAAGACATATGTGGGCCACTTTTAGCAAATATTGCTAAGCTCTGTGAGCCTAAAGTGACCCAGAGAAAATATGGCAAATGTGGCCAAGTTATCTTAAAACATATGTTTACCCCTTTTGGTGAATATTCAGCACGGTAAGCTCTGGCTAATGTGGCTGTGAGCCTAAAGTGGCCCAGAGAAGATATGGCAAATGTGGCCAAGATACCTTAAAACACATGTGGACCACTTTTGGCGAATATTCGGTACAGTAAGCTTTGGCTATTGTGGCTTCCACAGTCTGGTGTAGGCCAGATCTGGGCCAGGATAAAAGCAAACTGTGGACCAGAATAGGGTCAGTTCTGATTCATTTGGTTGAATTCTGATTGATATGTGGTATTGCTATGGCTTAATTGTGGCCCAGATCTGGCAAACAGGAGTGGACCGCCCAAGTGCCATCATTCCATGCTGTGTGTGGGCCGGATTTGAGCCCCATGAATTTTGCTAGCTAGTGGGCTACAGTTCACGCGAACTCTGGTCTGGTTCACTTTTGGTATGAATGCAATCGTACCAAATAACGGAGGTGAACCACCAACAGTACAACAAACTATCATTTTCATAACATTCATTCCTGTGTGTGTGTGTGTGTGTGTGTGTGTATCACATACTGTACCTTGGTGACAAGAGGGACTGAGCCAGGGCAAGCACAGTGATAATGTCTGCTTGTCTCCTCCAAAAAACTGCTTCTGCAAACATGGCGTTATGTTTTTAATGTTTATAATATTTATGCAGCAGATGGACACGAGTCACTTTCTGTATGTCCAAAACCAAAAGATTCAGTAAAAGCAGAACAACCGCGATGTGTGGATGCCTTTCCATTTTGGCGCTTTACTTTCGTGTCTGTCACCTAGCAACAGCAGTACACACAACAGCAGCTCGATGATGCAAGCGTACGGGGGTTCAAAAAGAAAAAAGGCAGTGTGAACACAAACCAACCGAGAAGGTGGCAAGGGGGGACAATTGAACTTGGGTATGGTCCAGGCAATTGAACCAAGTGTGAAAGCACCCTTAATGTACGTGCGTGCCATAAAGGTAACCTGGTGCCTAAAATCAATGTGCTGTGTCCTTAATATACTGTAGTGTAATCACCCCAGGGGTCGTAAAAATTGAAAGGCTGATAGCTTTTTATTTGCATGTTGTTGTTTTTTAATATAACTATTAACTACTATTTTTCTTCTGTAGGTTATGAATAAAACATGGTAATTCTAATAGTTTAATAACATTAATTGATTTTTGGAAATCACCAAGGGACCCCCACTCTGGGAACCACTGAGTTAGTGTGATGTGTAGTTCACCAGCAATCTGGCAGGAGTGCATTGCTGGTGATCATTACGATAAAGGTATAGATTTTGACAAGGTATGACATAGGCACCGTAGATAAGATCAATAAGTGCATAGCAATAACAAATATGCTGCAACGCTTCAAAAGAAGAACTAAAAAAAATTGTCTAAGAAAGTAATCATAACAAACAAATGTCTTTAAATTTTTACTACAATATATGTTTTTTTATATTTAAAGTGTTCTTCACTATATGTGCTTTTATATTCTAAGTGCTCTGTTGTTTTTGCCCAATGGGTGTCAAAACTACAACTCATGTCTTATTTTATCTGACTTCACCTGTTGAGCTGTTCGGGGTCAAGTTGACATGACCTAGTCTTCACCCTGACCTAACTTAAGTGCAGGAAACATCTTGTAAGATGCAGATTATTTACCCAATGCATACATTTGTTTGACCTTTACTAATCAGCATAAACATCTGGTGCTGACACAGGAAGATATAAGTTCTCCTGCCTACTGTACATAACTCATGAAATTCTGTCTGTCTTCTCTCTTGCTCTCTAATATTTCAGCACATGCTGCCAAGGCCTTGGCTTTTATTTTTATAAGCTTATTAAACTCAGATCTCAGAGTATAATACAAATACTTTCCTAAACTGATTTGTTTTAGTTCTACTTTTGAACCATTGCAGCATATCAGTTTTTGACGTTGCACTTGTTGATTTATTAAATTGTCTTCAAATAAAATGATCATATTTTGACATTTTAAAGACTGACTAGATCTCATCCCATTAATTTCTTCTTCATTAATTTTGTTATCAGTATTGACATGATGGTGTGGGTTAGTGTTGAGTTGCTTCACTACCATTCACATATTCTGTCAAGTAGCCTAAAAGGGATAGTGAAAGGTGTATCATATGTGCACTTAAGAATGTTTCATCATACAGTATGTGCACTTCAAAGTTTCACCAAAGAAGATCAATCATCCTGGTACTTTTTGTTTTTTTTTTACACATTGGCAAATGAAGGAATATGCTTCATCCTATGCATTAATAGTTTAATTCTGTTTTTAACTAATTACATGAACTTATGCTGATGTGTTTATCCTCATATAACCTTATGTGCTTAACCTCATATAATTTTGCTCCATAACAGCTGTGCCTTTGAGTGACTGATAACCAAGAAGTTAACTCCTTGGTACTTGTTATCAACAAAATGTTACATCTCTTCTTCCAGAGTGTGCTCATTTACAGGAACAATCACGGACGGGATGGGCTCAAGCTCACTCTCCTGCAGGCTCTGTTATGTGTATGCGTAACTTTTTCTGTGCAGATTTGCTGTTCTGCCTAACAACTGATGATTGAACTGATGTTTGAACTGATCTGGATGGAGGATCTTTCTTACTGAAGCGCCCCAGGGTGGGGCCGAAGAGAAATCGGCGATATATACTTGGCTTCAAGGGTTAGAGAGTGTTGTGGAATGCCCACATGTAAACCTCATACTGTAAAGGGTTTATTCTGCAGCCCAGAGCGCTCTGTATGCTTTATCCATTTGATTCATTAAATTAATTTAAACTTATTTGAAGCCTCTGACCAATCTTTGAACCTATGGGACTAGGGGAAAGTCCAACACATACTACACATAAAAAATAAAAAAAACGGAACCCACAAGCAGGAAACCGGAGACCACATGTTCAGACAACAAACATAAGCTGACAATTAGTCATGAGCCGCTGTCTGGCTGTCACTGAGCATCTGCTAAGCTAATTTTTAACTGTCTTTAGACACACACTCTCAGCAGTTTACCCAATTAAGGGTGTTGAGAATTTTTACTGTATAAATGTCTACAGAGTGATAAAGGTGACTTGACTTGACTTCACTATTGATATGTACAGCATTCATATAGAATTGATAAAAGTACACTATATTCCCTTACAAAAAATAACTGCAGTAAACTGAAGTAAAACTGCAGTACAACAGCAGTATATAGAAATATAACTGCTGTGAAATTAAGTACAATTGCAAAATTACAATACAACGAAGTAAAAACACAGTTCAAATAAAGTACAATAAAGTTCAACAGCAGGTTGCAGTAAACTGGAGGAAAAACACTTGTTTTGCTGTAGTCTAATATTCAATTCATCTATTCAATTCATCTTTATTTGTATAGCGCTTATACAATGTAGATTGTGTCAAAGCAGCTTCACATGGAAGTTTATAGTGAATTGAAACAGTGTCAGTTCAGTTTTCAGTGTTTAAGTTCAGTTTAGTTTAGCTCAGGTCAGTGTGGTTTAATAATCACTACTGAGAGTCCAAACACTGAAGAGCAATTCCATCGATGCGCAGCTCTACAGATCCCGAACCATGCAAGCCAGTGGCGACAGCAGCGAGGAAAAAACTTTACCAATTGGCAAAAGTGAAGAATTTAAAACACCTGGAGAGAAACCTGGCTCAGTTGGGCACGACCATTTTTCCTATGGCCAAACGTCTTGTGCAGAGCTGCAGTCTAGGCGCAGTAGCTGGACCTCAGCGAAGACACGTCTGTCCTTGGAGCATCACAGGAATCAGTCTCATGCTCTCCATCATGACCACCACAGCAGCAGCTCAGGATACGGCCTGGTCCAGAAACCTTGGGATCGTCTCGTCGCTGGTCTTGGATTGCATCAGTGGCACTGCATAGTCTGAGGGTCTCGAGATGAGTACCCCCAGGTGGAAATACAGAATAAGGAGAATAATTAGCGTAGCTGCTGTTCATAGTGTATATAAACAAGAAGCAAAATCATGTGTGGGGCACATCATGCGTCATACCGCTATGTAATGCACTGAGTGTATGCTTTGCTAAAAAGATAGGTCTTTAATCTAGTTTTGAAGAGTGAGAGTGTGTCTGAGCCCCGGACATTATCAGGAAGGCTATTCCAGAGTTTAGGGGCCATAAATGAGAAGGCTCGACCTCCTTTACACGATTTAGCTATTCTAGGTACTACAAGAAGCCCTGAGTTTTGAGATCTTAAAGAGCGGGTTGGATTGTAGCGAGACAAGAGGTTGGTTAGATAAACAGGAGCTAGACTATTTAAGGCTTTGTAGGTAAGAAGCAATATTTTAAATTCAATACGAAACTTAACAGGCAGCCAGTGTAAGGAGGATAAAATTGGGGTGATATGCCAATGGTGTGGTAAGAATTGTCCAAAGGGGTTTGTTCTTCCAAAAATATGTTGTACTTGTTTCAGAGATGTTTTTTTTTTTGGATTGAAGTAATTTTCTAATTACAAGTTTAGGAGTTTATTTGCAAAAACAAATAATAAAAAGTAACTGTAGTGAATTGAACAGTATTCAATTCAATTCACCTTTATTTGTACTGTATAGCCCTTATTCAATGTAGATTGTGTCAAAGCAGCTTCACATAGAAGATTATAGTAAATTGAAACAGTGTCAGTTCAGTTTTAGTAAATTGAAACAGTGTCAGTTCAGTTTTCAGAGTTTAAGTTCAGTTCAGTTTAGCTCAGTTCAGTGTGGTTTGACAATCACTACTGAGAGTCCAAACACTGAGGAGCAATTCCATCGATGCGCAGCTCTACAGATCCCGAACCATGCAAGCCAGTGGCGACAGCGGCGAGGAAAAAAACTTCACCAATTGGCGAAAGTGAAGATTTTAAAAACCTCGGGAAAAACCAGGCTCAGTTGGGCATGACCATTTCTTCTATGGCCAAACGTCTTGTGCAGAGCTGCAGTCTAGGCGCCGGAAGCTGGACCTCAGCGAAGACCCGTCTGTCCTTGGAGCGTCACAGGAATCATGCTCTCACTCCACCATGACCACCACAGCAGCTGCTCAGGATACAGCCTGGTCCAGGATTATGAAGATCTTGGGATCATCTCGTCGCTGGTCTTGGATCGCATCAGTGATGCAGCATAGTCTGAGGGCCTGACTACAACAGCAGTAGCCTATATACAAGGATAACTTTGGCAAAATTCAATGCAACTGCAAAATTGCAGTATAATGAGGTATAAACAGTTCAACTACAATACAATAAAGATTAACAGCAGTAAAATCTGCTTAATAAACTAAATAAACTGAGAGGGTCAATGTGTATAAAATAGTGGTATGTTATATAATTTATTGCACTTAGGCACATACGTATTAAAGGTACACTTTAGTTTTATTATGTATTGCAGTATTGTAGATGTATTTCTGCAGTTAGTTATACTTCTGAAAAGTGCAATAATATAAAACAGTGCAATATAATATATTGTGGTAGTACTTTTAGCAATACAACTAAAGTACTGAAACCTCATTTGGAAACCATTGTCTACCGAGCAGGAAAAGTACAGTAGTAGTTGTACTGCAGTTGTATTGTAGAAGTACTTCAGTTGTATTGCAATAGCGATATAGCAGTTGTACTGTAGTAGTACTTCAGTTGTATTGCAGTAGCAGTACTGCATTAAGCAGTTGTAGTACAGGTACTTCAGTACCATTGCAGTAGTTGTATTGCATTATAGTAGTAGTATCACCTCATTACTATTGCAGTAGTTGTAGTGTAGTAGTAATGCAGTTGAAGTGCAGTAGTTGTACTGCATTTGAACTGTAGTAGTATTCCAGTTGTATTGCAGTAGATGTACTGGAGTTGGTTGTATTTTAGTACTTCCGTTGTATTGCAATAATACTGCAATACAGCAGAAAACAAATCCTTTTTTAAAAAGTTAATTAAAACTGCCGTATTTCTTTAAAAACTGCAGTAATCTTTCCTTTTTTTTACTGCAGTAATTATTAGTAAGGGTTGTCAAAAGTTTTGGGGCAACTTTCCAAATCAATAAATTCTAATCACTTCCATTGCCACAGGTGTATAAATTTAAGCACCTAGGCATGCAAACTGCTTCTACAAACTGATCAAAGTGAATTCAAGTTAAAGGTGTGAGAGGTAAAAACACGGTATAAAAATGTATTTTACCAGTAATATAATGTTAATTTAAACTATGGATGTAAACAGTAGATTGCTGGCAACCACAGCTGCCAGTAGTTTACTGTAAAATCAAGGGAAAAAAACAGTATTTTTCTGTAAAACCTGAAGCAAATTTCTTCTGTGTGTCACCGTTGTGGAGGAGAGTAAAGCCAGTGTTTGAGTCAAAGATGAACAATGAACTCTGGAATGTGTGAACTGAATGTGTGCAATGAACTCTGGAATGTGTGCTGCTGTGAAATTTAAGACATTTGGGTTAAAAGGAACTTTTCTAATGAACTAAAAAAAGTTATCATTATAAGTATGCTTCTAAGCAAATTTAGCACATTACTTCATAAACTCATACATCAGTTGGCCAATTTGAGGCAGTCTCTTTCAGCGAACAAGATACGTTTACTGGAGTATTGTGTATATCAATGTAGTCCATGTATTTTTAACAGCAACATACTGTAAAATAACAGTACATTTCTGGCAACTGCAGCTGCCAGTATTTTACTGTTAATTTACAGAGCAACAGCAAGATGCTGTTACTTTAACAGTAACATGCTGGCAACCGTGCTGTCAGTAACTTACTGTTTTTTAATGGGACCATTTTTAACAGTGCAGGTAGTCTGTAGTATACCTAATGAGAGATTGATTGCCTGGTGTGTCTAATTGGGGTTGGAGCTAAACTCTGCAGTACAAACTTGGAAACCCCTGCATTAAAGGGCACCTATTTTACCCTTTTTTTAAGATGTATTATTAATATTATGGTTCTTCTGAGTGTGCCAGTTTAGGTTCAGTTCAAAACTCAATTCAGATTTTTTTATTATGATGTATTAAAAAGTGACATTTTGGGGGCGTGTACACAGTTCGCTGTTTTAGGGGCGTGTTGCTACACATGAAAATTAGATTCGACTTCCCGCCCAACTTAACAAGGGGGCGGAGCCAAGAGCTCCTCCGCTTTGTGTAGGGCTACAGACAGGCAGACAGAGTGAAGCAACATGAGTGAGAGGACCAGCATTCAGCCGTACATGTACGACTCGGACACAGACCAAGCAGAGACTACAAAATCATTTGTGTCTTTGTATAGTTTTACAGCCAACTGTGTGCTAGTTTAAAGCTCCGAGCTTGTAGCCAACACTGAGACTAATAACCAAGCACACTGAATTAACTTTGAATGAAGGTCATCACACACCGGATGCACCGCGACACGGCGCGCACATGACAGTTGAAAGTATCGCACACTTGCGGCGCCGGTGTGTGTCAACTGATAGAAACTTATGTTTAGAATTCAGAAATGCTTGCTGCTGCGTGGCGCCGAGCAGCGCTTCTGGTGTACAACCTGCTTGAGGCTATAACTAAAGGGCGTCATACACTGAGGATATGGTATTGCACACCTGTCAATCAATATTGGTGGGCGGGGGGACCGCACTCCTACGTCAAGTTGCGGTCGATCTCAAAACCGCTCTAATTGGTCCACCGTTTTTATGTTGTTAAATTGAAAAAAAAGGACTGAGTGTGTTTATATCACCCCAATTTGACAGTCTATACACTATACCTACACATATGTCTGTCCAAACAGCTTGAAAAGTAGATTTTTCACCATAGGTGCCCTTGCAAGGCAAAAACTAGGGCTGTATCTGAAATAGTACATAAAATACTGCTATATGAGGGAGCAGGCATTTTTTGTGGTTTTTGAAACTATAGTGGACATTATGAAGTGCACTCAATTAATCCCACAATGCAAAGCAATAGCGAGTCTGCAACCCATGTACACTCAACAGCTAGAAATGCAATGTGAGAGTTTGAAAGATGTGCAGTTGCAAGCTGAGCTGCATGCAATGCTTTTAATGCGTACCCCTAACCCTATCCCACACAGTGATGTCACTAACTCCATTGAGTGCATTGTGTCTGACATTACATCTCTGAGACATGCAATTGTTGCTTGCATATACAAGTCTGCATCCAGATACTATTGGAGTTTGGGCACAGAAGGAGTTTTTACATCTGACCAGAAGATCTAAAGCACAATCCTATCAGTGTGTAATTAAAAATAAATAGTATTTAATCAAAGTAACCCCACTGAGTGATTCATTTTCATTCACTCCCTCAAGTGGACTATATTAGTGTACTACGTAGGGGATTTCAGATAAAGCAGGTTTCTTTACCTGCTTGCTGCACGAAGTTGGCAATATTAGGAATCTGTGGAATCCTCTAGTTTACACAATGTGAACTTGAAGGCAGTGGTCAAATTAAGACTAGGTGGAAACATCAATTCATCTCATCCAAGGGGGTGAAACGGGTGGTTTGAAAACATTCATTCATTTTCTTTTTGGCTTAGTCCTTTTATTAATCAGGAATCGCCACAGCGGAATGAACCAACAACTTATCCAGCATATGTTTTACTCAGCAGATGCTATTTCTGCAACCCCTCACTGGGAAACACCCATACACTCTCATTCATACACATACACTACGGACAATTTTAGCTTACCCAATTCACCTATACCCACATATCTTTGGACTGTGGGGGAAACCGGAGCACCCGGAGGAAACCCACATGAACACGGGGAGCACATATAAACTCCACACAGAAATGCCAACTAACCCAGCCGAGGCTCAAACCAGCGACCTTCTTGCTGTGAGGCGACAGCGCTACCCACTGCACTTCTGCACCGATGGTTTGAAAACATTTTTAGCTAAATAGATTTCATCAAGTAGTTATACAATTAACATACAACAATAATTAGCAATAAGTTCTGAATTGAAGCTCTTCAAAACAAATTCACAAAATAATGCAGTGCTTGAGTTTCTTTTTTTGTGGTCTTGTCTCAGACATAGTGGTCTCAAAGAAATTTATGCAAAAACCAAGAAAGCATTTTGCAAATCATCATTTATATTTAAATATGCATCTATTTTAAAAACATGTAACATTGTTCTCAACAAACAATGCCAGTGCATCACAGTCCACAGATATTATACAAATACAGTAAAGAAAATGTCAGCAAAATTGCCAAAGATTAACTGCCAACATTGCGGTTGGCCCACATAGCACTAAACTTGCAGTTTAAATTTATATTATGTGTGCATCTGACTATATGTAAATATGTATTATTTTATTACTATGGTTATAGTGGAGTTGTTTGATTAACTAAATCATTGATTTAGTTAACTAGCACCTTTCTGTGGGCATTGCACTGTGTGTGTGTGTGTGTGTGTGTGTGTGTGTGTGTGTGTGGGTGTGTGTGTGTGTGTGTGTGTGTGTGTGTGTGTGTGTGTGTGTGTGTGTGTGTGTGTTAACTAATCATTCAGCCTACACTCTCAGAAATAAAGGTATGTGAGTTGTCACTGGGGTGGTACCTTTTCAAAAATGTACACATTTGTACCTAAAAGGTCCATATTAATACCTCAAGGGTACATATTAGTACCTAAAAAGTACAAAAGTGTTCCTCTTAAAATTTGTAGGTACTAATATATACTTTTGAGGTACCAATATAGACCCTTCAAGTAAAAATGTGTACCTTTTAAAAAGGTACCACCCCAGTGACAGCTCTCGTACCTTTATTTCTGAGTTTATGCTATATGCTTACATTAAAGTCATCTTAGAGGTGTTGATAATGACATGAAAATACTAGAGTGGGACATATCATTTTCAGTTTATCATTTAAAGGATACAATATAATCTATAGAACAGTTAATTAGGAATTTTCATTTATTATAAAGCATGTCTTGGGTGCAAGTCAGCACTGGTTCGAGTCCTGGCTGTACCTTACCTTACCTTACCTTACCTTACCTTACCTTACCTTACCTTACCTTGTTGGCATTTCTGTGTGGAGTTTGCATGTTCTTCTCGAGTTCAAGTGGGTTTCCTCCGGGTGCTCCAGTTTCCCCCACAGTCCAAAGACATTGTGTGTGTGTGTGTGTGTGTGTGTGATTAAGTGTATATAGGATGCAGCTGGAAAGGCATTCACTGCATAAAACATATGCTGGAATAGTTGGCTGTTCAATTCGCAACCCCTGATATATAAGGGACTAAGCCAAAGGAAAATAAATGAATGAATGAAGGTTACCAAGGCCTCTGTACATTCTATACAGTATATTCTGACTCTGGTCTGTTTTTGGTCTTGGGGATGGTGTTGGTCATGGTTTCAACCAGTCATGGTCTTGGTCTTGATAGTCTCCAGTCTTGGCAGTGTCTTGTGCTAAGCTCCCCAGTATTTGAGTGAGCTCCTGGTATATTACAGCTTCTGACATCAACTACAGTCCATTAATTCTGGACAATTGTTTATTCTTAGAACATCAAAATCAACTGTAGAGGGTTGATTCTTCTCAACTGGTGCCTAAACTATGGAACAGTTATCGTAGCACAGTTCAAAGGCAGACACTCTCTGTCAGTTTAAATCTAGACTAAAGACACATCTCTTTCCAAAAGCATTCACATAAAACACGAACACAAATTTTAAATCCAAATCCTCTAAAGCAATGGTTTCAAACTCAATTCCTTAAGGGCCACAGCTCTGCATAGTTTATCTCCAACCAGCTCCAACTCACACCTGCTTAATAGTCTCTAGTAGTCTTGAACACCTTGATTAGTTGGATCAGCTGTGTTTGATTAGGGCTGGAGCAAAACTGTGCAAAACTGTGCAAAGCTGCGGCCCTCCAGTAATCCAGCTTTAGACCTATGCTCTAAAGGATTGTTAGGCATCATTAATAAGGGCAACCGGAACTGGAAACACAAAAAAGAGATTGTTCTCAAGCCCTCTGATGTCCAGACTGCAGCTCAGCCCTTTATGTTTGGCCAGAAAATAACTGGATGCTCTGGCATAGCCTGTTATCTTCCCAGATGTGTTCATGGTGTTTTAGTTTCTTGTTACTGTCATTTCAGGCTTGCTTAGTTGGGGCTGGCAGAGCTGGAGCTGCTCTTCATTGTGTCATCCTTCAATAGTGACATTCATATTAATCTGAACTGAATCAGTTTTTAATTGACAAGAACTACACCAGAATTCTACCACTACCTTCCTGCTTGCTTAGCACGCTGAAATGTCTCACGATCTGAAATAGTTATAGCTTTGTAGTCTCTTTTGTTAATCTGTTTTAATCTGCTTTTGTACAATCTACATTGAAATAAAGCACTATAGAATAAAATTCATTTGTTTTTGGTCTAGCCCAAGAGTGTCAAACCCAGTTCCTGGAGGGCTGTAGCAATGCAAAGTTTAGTTCCAACCCTGCTTCAACATACTTAAGCCCTGGTCACACTGGACTTTTCTTCCCATAGACTTACATTCATACGCACACGAATGTGTCAGACCGGAAACGCAAGCTCGTGCGACAAGTTTTGCAGTTCGCTGCGTTGGAAAGTTTAAGCCTATGGTGAATTACAGTATGACCTGCGAAATTGCATCGTGTGATTGCCTGAGACCAATCGAAGATCAAAACATGACCTCTCTGGACAGAAGTTTGTGGTCTAGTCGGTCTTGACCTCAACACTGTCCTCTTCCGAAAAGGCCAATTCTCTAGAAAGCACAATGGTTGTTAAATAAAGGAGCTAAAAAATTGAATTCCTTTAATCTAATACAAAGCGAGATCTGAAAAGGATAACAGGAAATGATGATGTTCTTGTTCATGCCACAGCAATGTGTGGATATCAGTGGGACGCTCTCATATTTAAGTCACCCATGTAACCACACTCCTCTAATTCTTGAACCAAATTTACCTTCCAGCACTCCTCAAACTCCCCCCTTCCATCAGCGGCCATTTGGCCTATCACTCAATGTAACTCTCTCACCTTCTCCACTCTCCTTATTCCACTGACCATGCATGTTCCAAAAACAGATCAACTTTTGATTTCAGTGCTACCCCCTACTTACGCTACCCACTTTTTGCCCACCAAGTAACCCCCCCACATCCTCAAGTCTGAGACGCAGAAGACGTTTGACCCCTAGACTATAACTCAGTACTGCAGAGCCAAACGCAACTGACTGGAATTTTGGGGTGTGGCAATGGGCGACTTTGGCCAATAGGGCAGCTGGTAGCAGTATAAAACGCTGCACATGTGTCAATTTATTCGCTCTTTCTGTCAGTTCATCACTCCTGCAAGGAGGGGGTCCAAGTAACGGGGGGCAGATTTTTTAGTACAGACAGCATTAAAAAAAAGGAACGGACAGACCTGTTTAACTAAGCTTTTGCCACTCCTGACGATCCTTCACTCCTGACAGGATGGAGGACGCACACACCAAGGCGCCGGCTGACTGTCTGGCCTACTTCTCAGTCAATGAGACTACTGGTCTTAGCCCTGATCAGTTCAAGAAGAACTTGGCTAAATACGGCTACAATGGTGAGATCTTGAAGACGCATGCGGGTTTAATAGAAAAGCAACTACTAACTCTGAATGATAAAAACATGTCTTTTTAGGAAGGCACTGAGATAGTGTTCGAGTTTTTGAATAACACTTTAACATAGTGAAACTGTATATGAAATGCCTTGGTTTTATACAGTCTATGGCTTTGGGATAATCATATAATGAATGGTTTATGATATTCTGAAATAATTAGATGCTTCACAGGCATTTCAAGTGACACTGATAAGTCATGGCGCAGAAGCGTAGAAGCTGGGATTGAAAATAGACTTTGGCAAACTGGCAAACAGGGTGACAAGAAGAAAGCCTTGCTTGGATATCTGAGAGGTCTTGTTATATTAGCAGTATAGCAGACAGATGGGGGAGGTGGATTCTTATGAATCCTGAGGTCGGCCTGGGAGATCAGATATGTTACTGGCATTACCAGGACCATTTGTACAGAGAGCATGCACAAGCACTTGTTCAATTCAAATATAATGTTTCTAAAAGTATACAAATATCCCTTGTTAGAAAGCATGTTTCACACTAATGTTCAGGGTTGTATTTTAACTTTCATATTAATTTATGAAATTAAATTATAATCATAATTTATGTTCGTTATTTAAACATTTGTGTAATATATTTGCATTGAAATATATTTGAATACTTGCATAAATACTGAAGCAGCTGTTGAATTGTTGCATTGCTTTCAAACGGTTTATATTTTATAGTTTAAAACGTACAAAACATCTGTACAGCTGTTCTCATGTGAGATACTGTTAATACTTTTAGTAAGATCTTAAAATGCCTCAGCTGGTTTCATATGAAATCAATCAGAAATTAATAGCTCAGTGAAGAATTGCCCATGTATTTTTGTGCTTTCTGGTCAGATTTGAACTTACTTTTTTTTTTCTCTTTCCCCCTTCTCTGCCTATACTGTCAGAGCTGCCCGCTGAGGAGGGTATGTATTATTCTAATTATGAAATAACATAAAAAAATGTATCAAATCATATATGATTTAATCATTTTGTTATAATACATTATCAAAATCCTTCAAAGATTCAACTGTGTTCCCCTTCCTTTTAGGTAAGTCCATCTGGGAGCTGATCATTGAGCAGTTTGAAGATCTGTTGGTCAGAATTTTGCTGCTTGCCGCCTGCATCTCTTTCGTAAGTTTCTAAAAAGTGATACAAAAAAGACAGCATCAGCAAACACAAAGAAGCATCTCTGTATCTTTAAGGTGATTTACATTTGCAACAAAATATTATGACCATAAGTTAGTGCTTATATGTTTTTTTAATAAATACACAAAATAGTCATTATACAATGACTGAACACAGCTCATATATTTAATTGACTGTAAGTCGACACCTCAGCATAATGGTTGTTGTCATAGTGATGTACATACACAACAAATCAGCCACTTTGATTTGTGTGATTTAATCAGATCTGTCAGCATATAGTTACAGAGTGTCACATACTTTTAAACATAGCCTTTTAAACTTCAGTGGTGTGTCACATAAACAGCTGTTGTAACATAATGTAGGTTGCCATATCATACTTAACACTGTAACATACACCACTGCCATCTATGGCGTTATGCAACAAGGCACACATGCTAATTTGCCATTTATTTTAGCGTCATAGTTCTGTTTAAAATTGTAGTATTGTAAGAAGAACAGCATCTTCATTATGATATGATGGCAGCTGGCAATGTTGCATTGATCGATCTTAATTTATTGACTTAGCCTATCATGCAGGTGGTGTTATTTATCCCAGATTTTTAAGCGGGAAATACTCTGTAAGATGGATGTTTGGGGGTTCAGAGGGTATTAGGAAGTTAGAAGTGAACATGGGGGGTATTAATGTCCAACCCCACCACCACACTACAGCACAACCAGCTGTTCCAATGGCCTTAGAAGGAAAATACTGGGGAGCTTAGAAGACGTGTGAGAGGGAGCTGGGGGTTATTTTAAGAAGGAGTCAAGTTGAAGACAGAAACTCTATCCTTTGAAAAGGTCAAGAGAGATGCATGAGAGAAATCAAAGCGAGAGTAGATAGAACAGCGGGTCTGTTGTGCAACAATATTGTGAAATAATGTTTGGATGGGATTTTATGTATGGAAGCAACCAGTTCAATAGCATTAGACTGTAAAAATAGTGTTTCTCATTTCTTAGGTTTCCCAAAGCAATCTAAACCTGCCCCTGATCAATCAGAAGTACATGTATCTTCTAGAATATTTGCTATATTTTGATCCCAGATAAATTCCCTCCCATAAAAAAGATAATAATTTACACAGTACTTTACATTATGTTGAGAAATGTCTGAGTATATTTCCTGCATTATAT
>CAIGQZ010033055.1:3567856-3582900 GCA_903798205.1 Danio tinwini
CATGTTGTTATTAATGTAATATTTAACATTTAAGTTTGAACTAAATGTAACCAACATGAACTCATGAGCTGTTAATGTATTATGAAGTTGTGCCTTTACTTGGAGGGTCACATCACCATGAACTCATCCTTAACTCCTCATGAATTCCTGTGTTTAAGCTGTTCATCTTTATGTTGACAGAACACTTTTTCTATTGTTATTCAGTGTAAACGCACTAGATGGATATTCATAAAGTGTTCATGAGTAGTTAAGGATAGGTTAATGATGATGTGCCCTCCAAGTAAAATCATTGTATACTTATACATTAACATATCATGAGTTTATGATGGTTAAATTAAGCATAAACTACTGTGATAATTAATACAATAATTAACATCATGTACTAAAAAGTAATTAAGGTAGCCATTATTCACAGATGAACTCATGTGACTAATGTTGTAGTTAAAGTTAGTCCATGATTATCGCATACATTAAACTTATCAATAATTCATAATAAAGTAATGTTTAGTTTACATATTAACATATATATATATATATATATATATATATATATATATATATATATATATATATATACAGTTTACATATTCACCACCAAATCTCTGCAGTGACTTAAATATTGATGAGAGAAACATCACTATGATCACACATCTCTGCTCAACTGTCTTGGTTGTTTGAGGTTATTTAATTGTTCTTGTAGACTTGTGTTTGATTGTATATAACTCTTTGCATAGGTGAGTCTGTCAGTGTGATCAAGCACACCGAGCCTGTCCCTGACCCTAGAGCTGTGAACCAGGACAAAAAGAATATGCTTTTCTCTGTGAGTTTTTATACATTTACTACTCCAACTACAGTACACTGCTGTACTGCACCAAAACAAGATTTTGAATTGAAGTTTCTCACATGATAGCCCTATCCCAATGCTCAAAATGAACACCATGATATTACCCAGGAAGATATGTTTTTGCATTGTAACTACAACTGTTGGAATATCTAGCCAATTCCATGCATGTTTAATAAAAAAGGTCAGAAGAGGGTTTTCTTCAATGTCAGAAATATTAGTAATTTATTGGATACAAATGAATAATTCGATTCACAGAATTCTGGTATCCCCAAATGCAATGCAAGAATTACATTTAGGAGGTGCGGAACAATTTTCATTTCAACTGTCATTTATTCTCCAGTCCCCCGTTGGTCGCACCCATACATACTTCCTCTTTTTCTACGCATTCTCTGCACAACGTTAAAAGCATTAGACTTCTCAGCTACCATTATTCTGTGTTTAATTTAAACTAATCTCTGCTCACAGGAAGTTTAGCTGCAGAGCTCAAGTTAATTTTAGACAGTCAGGCCTTTGCGTTTCTATCAGCTTCATCTACTTCTGCAAAAATGCTATTATACAAGGCATATTACACTCAGAGAAGATGTTTGATTAATGTCAGCTTAAGCAATACAAATACAATTGTTTAATGAAAAGAAAAAGAGACAAAATTTATAAAAAAATATATATTCCTTTTTTTCAACACAACCCTAACCCATAACAATCTTATCATTAACTGGATACGGTTCGGGTCGGTACGGGTCGGTACAGGTCACTTTTATCAGGCTTGCATTTCCACTGTTAAAAGGGTACCAATGGTACTTATTTGGTGGGCGTGGTGTACGACAGAAAGTTGCAGTAAACGTAATTTTCGCTCGAGAAAATGTTTAAAGTAAAGCTGTACGGGTCACTCACATATCATATGAGAAGCACTTCTCACAATACAGATGCTTTACACACATAAATACTTCTGTATAAATGTTTATTACTAACTTTTCTATGAACATGAGTTGATTATAACTGCAGATCAATGACAGTGCAAAATAGCCTACTATAACTGCAATTATATAAAATAAATAAATAAATGCAACATATATGAACACATACAGACCATTACAGTCTCCGATATGTTACCACTTACAGAAAAACTACACACAGCATACATTTAGTCATTATTTAGGTTCAAAACAGCCAAAAATAGAGCCCAGTCAGTGCAGACCTCTCATGATTAAATGTGTCTTTAATCTTCAGCAGCACGTGTAGCCTCTTGTTAGAAAGTAATTCCATCATTCCGAGTTCATAATAGTCCAAAAGGTGATAATAATAGTTAAACATGGCAATTTGTTCATGTTTGCTGAAAAAATAATGTGCTCCTTTTTTTCCGGCTTCTCCTTTTGTTTTTTCACACATCACTCTCGCGTTTGTCAGTTTCTGACAGGATCAGGTTTCAAAAGCACGTCAATAATCAAGCACATGTTATTATCATCAGCTCAAAAAGTTTGTTATTTCAGATATACACGCGCGGGTCGCGCAAGCAAAAAAGCAAAACCGCTCGCGCTTCAGACTGGCTCGTAAAAAACTAAAGGGCACAGGGTAAAATCTGCTTTTTGAACAGGGCTCGTTATTAAGGGTGCCGAAAAAGTGGTACAGTACGGTTCGGTTCGATACGCCTTTTGACAGTTGAAACAGCCATAAAAGCGTATCGACCCATACCGTACCAGTCAGTGGAAACTAGCCATTTATTAATCTGGGGTCGCCACAGTGGAATAAACTGCCAACTTATCCAGCACATTTTTACGCAGCGGATGCCCTTCCAGCCGCAACCCATCTCTGGGAAACATCCACACACTCATTCACACTCATACACTACGGACAGTTTTAGCCTACCCAATTCACCTGTACCACATGTCTTTGGGCTGTGGGGGAAACCGGAGCACCCGGAGGAAACCCACGCGAATGCAGGGAGAACATGCAAACTTCACACAGAAACGCCAACTGACCCATCCAAGGCTCGAACCAGCAACCTTCTTGCTGTGAGGCAACAGCACTACCTACTGCGCCCCTGCGTCGCCTGTTCAAACTTCAAATCCCTAATAATATCTTACTGTGTGAAAGCAAAATTGTTCCATGCGCAAGATGGAAGAATTGCTACTAATAAATAACAACTTTCTACTTCCACCCACAGGGCACAAATATTGCTGCTGGCAAGGCTATTGGAGTTGCTGTCGCTACTGGTGTGGCCACTGAGATCGGTAAGATCCGTGACCAGATGGCTGCCACAGAGCAGGAGAAGACCCCTCTGCAGCAGAAACTGGATGAGTTCGGTGAGCAGCTCTCCAAGGTTATCTCTCTCATCTGTGTCGCTGTCTGGATGATCAACATTGGTCACTTCAATGACCCCGTTCATGGTGGATCCTGGATCCGTGGCGCTGTCTACTACTTCAAGATCGCTGTCGCTCTGGCTGTGGCTGCTATCCCTGAGGGTGAGCCTGATAAAACATGCAACATTTACCTTAAAACTGATCTTTCCTTAATGTTTAATATGTAACTCAAACCATTTAAAAGCTTATGTTCACAACTGTGCTAAAAGGTTTACCTTAATTCTACAATTCACATAATGCTTTGCAAATATATTTAAATATTGCAATAGTATAAATGTTATTAACAGAAATTAATCATTCCATAAACTCCTACCCACTTGTCAGGTTTGCCCGCTGTCATCACTACCTGCCTGGCTCTTGGTACCAGACGTATGGCCAAGAAAAATGCCATTGTCCGTTCCCTGCCCTCTGTGGAGACCCTGGGCTGTACCTCTGTGATCTGCTCCGACAAGACTGGCACCTTGACCACCAACCAGATGTGTGTGACCAAAGTAGGTGTTGCATGTGTTTACATACACTAAGATAAAAATATGCTATTTTTATCATGCTATAATGGAATCTTAAAGATGTGTCATAATTTCAATATCCAACAATCAACTCTTGCCCCAGTTTAATCTACTGGGACAGTGGTAATCCAGCACCTAAGGGGGTAACTATTCTGCAAAACTTAGCTCAGACCCTAAATAAACATACCCACAGATGTTCCTACTTATGAGTTGACATCATTCAAGTCACTTTTGTCAGCACAAGGTGGTGTTGTACATACTTTGGATAAATTACAAGACAGTACTGCAGAGTTTGTTAACTCTGCTTTTATAGATAGCCAGTAGCAAATGATTTACATGACTTGTGTTGTTACTGACAACCCCCACTATTACCCACTTATAAAAACTTTGTGGTGGCCTTTATATGCATTCAAATCATGAATACAATTTATCTGACATGTCTTGAATGCACCATTAGAGCAAAAATCTGCATGATAACGATCCACCAGAATTTATTCATCAACTAAGATCGAGAAGTTTCCTACTTGTAGTTTGAAAGGGTTTCCTAAAGTACATATTTTTTGCTGGATGAGGCAAGTGGTGCAGGAATTTCCTCTTTAAACATGGATACTGTCCTCTTATGAATGCTTTTATGCTGAAACTCGCAGACTAAGATGAAATTCTGTATCATTACAGATGTTCGTTATTGACAGAATTGATGGTGATCACGTTGAACTTGATAGTTTTGATATCTCTGGCTCCAAGTACACACCTGAGGGTGAGGTGTAAGTACACAATTAAATTTCCTATAAAATGCTTCATTTAATTATGAGGCTAGCAGCATGTTCAAGTCATAAATGTAATCTGTCATATCATTTCTTCAGCACAAAGTTGGGTGCCAAAGTTGACTGCAGTCAATATGACGGTTTAGTTGAGTTGGCCACCATCTGCGCCCTGTGCAACGATTCCTCTCTTGACTACAATGAGGTGAGAGATTTTCTTTCAAACTTAATAATTTTTCTTTTTTCCATATTTGTCAGAAAATTTATTTATCATATTTGTCCTCTGCTACAGTCCAAGAAGATCTATGAGAAGGTCGGTGAGGCCACTGAAACTGCTTTGTGCTGCTTGGTTGAGAAGATGAATGTTTTCAAGTCCAATGTCGGCAACCTGTCCAAGGTTGAGAGAGCAAATGCCTGCTGCAGTGTAAGTAGAGCTTTAAACCTTTCTAAACATAAGCAATGTAGCTTGGTGCTGATATCTCTGTAACTATTTCCATTTTCATCTTGTGCAGGTTGTGAAGCAGCTTATGAAGAAGAACTTTACTCTGGAGTTCTCCCGTGACAGGAAATCCATGTCCGTGTATTGCACCCCTGTCAAGGGTGATGCAGGCAGCAAAATGTTTGTGAAGGTATGCTTTTCATTTCATCATCACAGATCTACGAATTCCATGATTTATCGTACATTTTTACAAAATGTTGATGGTGAAGTTTCCCTAATAATGAAAGCATTTCCTCATGTTTGATTTCGTTAACATAGGGTGCTCCAGAGGGTGTGATTGACAGGTGTGCCTATGTACGTGTTGGTTCTACTCGCGTTCCCCTGACTGGTGTTGTAAAGGATAAGATTATGGGTGTCATCAAGGAGTGGGGTACAGGCCGTGACACTCTGCGTTGCCTGGCACTGGCCACCCGTGACTCTCCCCTGAAGGTTGAGGAAATGAACCTTGAGGATTCTACTAAATTCGCTGACTACGAGGTGAACATTAATATTAAAAGCATGGATAGCTGGCTGCTCAAAAAGTCTTGCTGACATATTTTTTTTTTACGTAATTGATTGCCATGTTATCAGAGTTGGCTTTGTGACTATGCTTATGTTTGGATATGTTATTGTATTATTAGCATTTTGCTATTTAATTACAAAGTATTTTATTATTATGATTAGGTTTGCCTATAGTTTGAGGATTTCAAATGACTTGATAACAGTATACTGGCTGCGTCCAAAATCGCATACTTTCATACTATATAGTACACTAAAAACAGTATGCGAGCCGAGTTGTATGTCCAAATTCATAGAATTCGAAAAACAGTATGCGAGAAGTGCCCAGATGACTTAGTACTTCCTGTGAGATTCTGAAGTGCACGTGATGCATGCTATGCTATCCCATGATGCACCGCAAGAGAATTCATGATTTGGAGTGAATCGACGCAACTGACACGGGTAGGTCATGTGATCATGACAAAATGGCAGATGTAGTACGTCTGAGTTCCAGGTATACTACTCACATTCATACTGTATAGAACGTACTTTTCCAACACCCAAGTAGTACATTTAAATTCAATTGCAGTACCTACTGAGTAGTAGGCATTTTCGGATGCAGCCATTGTCTTAAGCTTGTGTTAAAACCTTTAATCAGTTAATTAATTGCAAAACCCACAGACAGATCTAAAAAGTTGATCAATGATTTATGATTTAAAAACTTTGTCTTACTTCTTCCATGTCTTTGTCAGACTGACTTGACCTTCGTTGGCTGTGTTGGTATGCTGGATCCCCCCCGTAAGGAGGTTACTGGCTCTATTGAACTCTGCAGGGCTGCTGGCATCCGTGTTATCATGATCACTGGTATTCTTTTTATCCGTCTTTCGATGGGTGATTTCTTTAAATGTTTTGTTCCAAGGCCTGACCTGTGTACCAAAATGACTAAAGAATTTCAAACCTTCAGGTGACAACAAGGGTACAGCTGTGGCCATTTGCCGTCGTATTGGTATCTTTGCTGAGGATGAGGATGTGACTGGCAAGGCTTACACTGGCCGTGAGTTTGATGACCTGCCCTGTTCTGAACAGAGCGAGGCTGTCTGTAGAGCCTGTTGCTTTGCCCGTGTTGAGCCCTCCCACAAGTCTAAGATTGTTGAGTTCCTTCAGGGTTACGATGAGATTACTGCTATGGTGAGATACACAAACATTTACATTTACATTTTAAGCCATATGACATGAAAACCTGGCTGTTTAAGTACATGCTTTTCTTGCCTTCCTCTAGACTGGTGATGGTGTCAATGATGCCCCTGCCTTGAAAAAGGCAGAAATTGGCATTGCCATGGGCTCTGGCACTGCCGTTGCCAAGTCAGCCTCTGAGATGGTCCTGGCCGATGACAACTTTTCTTCTATTGTGGCTGCTGTTGAGGAAGGCAGAGCTATTTACAACAACATGAAGCAGTTCATTCGTTACCTGATTTCTTCCAACATTGGAGAGGTCGTCTGGTAAGAATCCATGTCTTGTTTGAGAATCACTGATCTAAACTTGTCTGTTTAACCATTTTTCTCACATCTTTGACTCTTGTTATACATGTTTGTAGTTATTTATAGTTCTAATTCCTGCTTGTCCATTTGTCATGTCTGTTCTCCTCTGATAGTATTTTCCTGACTGCTGCTCTTGGTCTGCCTGAGGCTCTGATCCCAGTCCAACTGCTGTGGGTGAACTTGGTGACTGATGGTCTGCCTGCCACTGCCCTGGGCTTCAACCCCCCTGATCTTGACATCATGGGCAAACCTCCTCGCTCCCCCAAAGAGCCCTTGATTTCTGGCTGGTTGTTCTTCAGATACCTGACCATTGGTGGTAGGTGTACTTGTTATTTCTGAGGAATATATCTTTAGTCACATTCTCTGTGTAGGTTCTAATAAACTGATTTCCCTCAGGATATGTGGGTGCTGCCACTGTGGCCGCTGCCGCCTACTGGTTCATTTATGATGAGGAGGGTCCTCAGGTCACCTACTACCAGCTGGTGAGAAATATCTCCATCAATTTATGAGTTTAAGCTAAGTCCCTTTAAGGCAAGTCCTTTCACTCGGCGGTCATCTTTGAAACATCTTTGAAAAGGCATTCTGTTTTAATTGGAAAACATCAAATTCTCTAAAACTGTTTGCCAAGCTTACGATTACATTACATATTTGGAACCACCAATAAAATTAAACATAAGTTTTGTTTCTAAGCATTCAAACAAACAAAATTGGCATATTTTCAGATTGCCCAAGCTAATACAAATTCGCACTTAAAAGGATCGAGATCACAACATCAATCTCCTTTATGGCCGTACTACACATTATCATCCTCTGGGTAATGATCTTCTGATCGTGCTACTCTTCTGAAGTAATTCACAACTTGGTCTTGATGGTGAATCTCCTCCAGAAATGACAGCGACTGTTATGTCTGTGAAGCAAGTATTCACTGAGATTCCAGCGCGTTTGTTGACCGCCAAACTGTCGTAAAAGCACACATCTGGTCCGAGCTTTGCCCCTGGCGAAACGTCAGTCTACATCGATTAATGATTGGCTACTGTACTAGTAGGCAGGGCTTCAATCAGTCTTGCCATATTGACCGTTACACTTTCCCCCATTCAACACTATACAAATGACATGTCTTGTGTATTCTATAGTCTTTGGTATACCTAGAAAGGTTATATATGTTATATATGTTCACGTCTTAAATTTATCTTTCTTCTATAGTCTCACTTCATGCAGTGCCATGAGGAGAATGAGGACTTCACCGGCGTTGAATGTGAGGTGTTTGAGGCTGCTCCACCTATGACCATGGCCCTGTCTGTTCTGGTCACAATTGAGATGTGCAACGCCCTCAACAGGTTACACCTTATATCTACACCTTATATATTAAAACATTTTGTCTTACATTAAGTCAGGGTCCCTGCAACTAAACACCCATAATCCAAAGTGAGCTTCCTTGCTGATCTAACTCTTTAAACGTGCCATACAGTATAATGGAAATCTGAATCTAACTAGGTATAGCTGAATCATAAGGGTTCAGTATACAGTTGATGTATGAATTATTAGCCCCCCCCCCCCCTGAATTATTAGCCCCCCTGTTAGTTTTTTCCCCTAATTTCTGTTTAACGGATAGAAGATTTTTTCAACACATTTCTAAACATAATAGTTTTAAAGAGCCCCTATTACACATTGAAAAAGGGTCATATTTCGGTTTTATGGGTCTCCAACAACATACTGATATGTATGCAAGGTCAAAAAACATTTTCATGGTCTTATAATATGAATGTATTTTTACCTGATTATCCCAGCGACTCCCATATGAATCATTAAGCGATTCATTTGTTCCCAAACCCCTCCTTAGCGCGAAGCTAATCTGCACTGATTGGACCGATGACAGCCTGTTGCGATTGGTCGACAACGTTCAGTGCGAGACAGTAAAATGCCCAGCCCGGTTTATCAAGCCACCGGGTCGCCAACATTGGTATAGGATCCGATCGCAGCGGACGCCTAAAACACGCTTCAAAGTAAACTTACTAACACCACAGTAAACAGTACCCGGTTCTCAACAGTGTTATTCAGACACCTCAGCGCTGAAAGCAGTGCAGTTAAACACTAGCATTTTGCTCTTGTTAAGTATGACACACATTCAGTTTTAATCCCCACAGCAGCAAAAGCTGAACTATTCTGAACCTTGACCGCTGCATGTGTGCAGGATCAGCTAACGGTGGCCATAGCAATGACAAACTGCAGTGAAACGAGCTCACGAAAGCATTTAAATCTGTAAACAAAGCAGCACGCGTCGCATTTACAACGTGGCATTAGACGCGATATGAGAATATAAAGAGTTAACCTGATACAGTACACGCGGTTACTAGTAACAAAACATGTAGATCATTTCTATTTGCCATCATTGCTGTGGCACCTCGTCCGTGAACTGCTATATGTTTTAAGGGCTTACCTGTACTCTGCTATTCTAAACGATCACATCCCCAGCCGGGATTGTTGTAGCATCCTCTGTCCTCTGACAAGCTATCTCTGCGGGCTCCCGCTCTCCATTCGCAAGCCTTTTCAGTGCTGCTCACCAGCCCGAAGCCCAGTGTTCAGCAGCCTGCCGGTGTACCTAATAATTTGTCCTTATTTTGCCCGCACCCCTGGTGTCTTGTCTGTCCATTACAAGATGGAGGCAGAAACTAACGCATGAGCTGTGTAGTGATAAATGGCCCATTGTAAGCGTGCAGATTTCTGAACGACTCCTTTCCCTCACACTTCCAATAATATCCAGGTAAACACAGCGTCTTCATAAGCGTCTTGCTGCTGTGTTAGTGGGCGGGGCCGCAGGTTTGAATTTTGCCGGGTCTGCGCGCGCAACCATTATGTTTCGTAACGACGTCACGCCGAAACGGCTGAAGACTCGTTATCAAGACGATTCATTTAAACCACTATGAGTCAACTCTTTTATAGATGAATCAATAGTTTTAAACACTGTCCACTTTCAGATTTAAGCTTTAGCTGGATATTTCACTTCACTAAGAGCTGTGATACACACTACATGGAAGGTCATTTTCAAAAACCCATAATAGGGGCTCTTTAATAACTAATTTCTAATAACTGATTTATTTTATCTTTGCCATGATGACAGTAAATAATATTTGACTAGATATTTTTTCAAGACACTTCTATATATATCTTAAAGTGACATTTAAAGGTTTAATTAGGTTAATTAGGTTAACTAGACAGGTCAGGGTAATTAGGCAAGTTATTGTATATCGATGGTTTGTTCTGTAGACTATCAAAAAAAATTAGCTTAAAGGAGCTAATAATTTTGACCTTAAAATGGCTTTTAAAAAATCAAATACTGTTTTTTTATCCAAGCCAAAATAAAACAAATAAGACTTTCTCCAGAAGAAAAAATATTGTCAGACATACTGTGAAAATTTCCTTGCTCTGTTGAACATCATTTGGGAAATATAAAAAAAAAAATTCTAAGGAGGGCTAATAATTCTGACTTCAACTGTATATAAATGGCATACATTGAGCCTCATTTAATATTGCCTCATTTATTTTTTGATGCTTTTAGTACTGAATTAGGATTATGACAATGTAACAATTTCAATTTACTTTCGTATGAATCTCTTCACAAAGCGAGTCACAGTGCATTGTCATTTCTGTGGCAAATATATGCATTGCATTGCTTGAATTTGACCAAAACTGGGCCTCTTAAAATGAGTGGTATTTCTGATGTTTTTTTAAACCTTAAAGTCACCATGAAATCAAAAATTATATTTCTTTTTTATGCAATATGCATCATATAATATAAATTACATTTGTCTTTAGGGTCTCCAAATGCACCAGCAAAATAAACTGACAATGCAGTTAGATTCTTAACATTCATCTCAGTGTTATACATTTGACAGTTACCACAAGTGTATTTAGTTTATTTACTGAAAAAAAAAATTTGGAAGAACTTGTTAATTCCAGGAGTAAATAAGGTTTGTGAAGCCATACAAACTCATTTAATTCTGAAATTGATGGTTCCATCTTGGTGTTTCTGTCTTTCTACTTAGCTTGTCTGAGAATCAGTCTCTTGTGCGCATGCCTCCATGGAGCAATGGCTGGCTGCTGTCTGCCATGACCCTCTCCATGTCCCTCCACTTCATGATCATCTATGTGGACCCCATGCCTGTAAGTCTCTGACTATTATATCACTCTTTTCTTTACAACTGACTATATTTCTAAACTGGCCACAACTTTTCTTCTTTTACAGATGATTTTCAGGTTGACTCACTTGAACCCAGAGCAGTGGTTTATAGTACTGAAACTTTCTTTCCCTGTTATCCTCATTGACGAGGTGTTGAAGTTCTTTGCCCGCAACTATGTGGATGGTAAGTTATCTAACATAGGTAAATACGCATGTTTAAATAAATTTGAAGTAATTGAGTACTTATTCTATATTCAAACTTATACTATTTACACTTTGTTTTACACATGAACCTTAATGTATTTTACATATAATGTTTTCCTTTTTACTGTATATTAATTGCACTTTTTTCTCATACAACTTGTTTCAACTAAAAAGTGTGTTATTTTAATCCTATCTGATTCCAATACTCCTTTTCTTATCTTTCTCACTCATTTAATTGATTTCCCACTAACCAACTATATTCATTTCTAGTCTAAACAGTCCTCACCTCCCAGATTTCAAGTAACAGAAGCAAGGTATACAACACCCCAGCTGCTTTTCTGTGTCTGTCTTTATACATGTCTACAGGTTTCGATCCTTTTGCATGTTTAGCGGTTGGATTGATGTTGCTTTGTGGTTTTAAATCGCTCTGTATTTTAGCCATGCATGGAGTACTTGTGAAAATGATACTTAATTATACTTCTCAATGGCAAGAGCTTTATCTAGTTCAAAGTTTGTGCTAACCTGATTACTGTCAGCCTAAAGGACTAATTTCTACTTCTGTTATGACAATAAGAGATTTAGTATGGTAATAAATATGTAAATGGTTGAAATGTTGATGTGTGTGATCTTGGCAGAATATAGAGTATAGTTTAGTATAATATATAGAATAGTATATTATAGTATAGAGTACACTTCCTGACAAAAGTCTTGTCATCTATACAAGTTTTAGGAACAAACACATCTGTTTAAAACACATCTGGATGAAGTAAAGGTGTAAAAAAATAAATAAAAATGAAAATAAATGCAGGCCCGTAGTCAGGGGCGGTTCAGATGGTTCGAAAGACCCACCCCTCACTGACAAAGGTACAGAATTTGTCCTATAAATGAACTCATTTGTCCTATTTTGACTTCTATGCCATCATCCAAGAGTTCATCAAGATTCTTTGGATTCATCTTCAATGCCTCCTCCTACATCTTACCCTAGACATGCTCAATAATGTTCATGTCTGGTAACTGGGCTGGCCAATTCTGTAGCAATTTGACCTTCTTTGCTTTCAGGAACTTTGATGTGGCGGCTGAAGTATGACAAGAAGCGCTATCCTACTGATGATTTTGCCCAATTTACTCCTGTGGTTTGTAGTGTAATGGGCAGCACAAAGGTCCTGATACCTCAGGCTGTTAATGTTGCCGTCCACTCTGCAGATCTCTCACACGCCCCTATACTGAATGTAACCCCAAACCATGATTTTTCCTTCATCAAAATTGACTGATCTTGGGTCCATGATTGGGATGCAGTTCAACAGATGATTCATCCGAGAAATCTGCCACCTTTCATGATCAACTAGAAGTCAAGTTATTATAGAGGTCAAATTGACGACAAGACTTTTGTCAGGTAGTGTATAGTATATAGAATATAGTTTGATATAGAACAGAACTATGCTGCTGAGACTAGTACAGTGACTTGCTAATGTCAGTATAATTACAAATATGCTGTCTGAGAAAATAATACACTGCTGCTGAAAAAAATATTGACAAAATCTGCGGAAATTTGATATATGATGCTGTCACAATTTATTATACATACATACATATATGTACTGTTAATACCTATTGTAGTGTGGGTTTGCAGCAATGGTTAATCTTTTCTCAGTGTTGATATTCTTTGTATTAAATCTGCGCTTTTTGTGATTTTCAGCTATAGCGTGAAAAGTAAAGACAAAGATGGTGAAAAACAGAAGAAGAGAACTGCAAGAGAAAAAAACAATTGAGGAACAATGGGAAAAAGAGAATTTACATCCGCTGAGACAGAAGCTCTCATGAGTCCATCCACAGAATGGAGAGCACAACATCACTGGAAAATATTTAAAGAAAAAAACACAAAAAGTTTAGGGACAGAGATTAGTATATAGGTAAGCCCTTTCAAATTAGTGTTCGAATGAGGAGTTGTTTTATTCTTAAAATGACTAATAAGTGTATTAAACATTTTTTGTTAAAATTGTATACTTTTTACCGTCTTTTATTTCACTGTATTTACATAAACATACATGAACATGATTATATTATTATTTACATTGGTTAATCATTGGTTAGACTCGTTAAATATCTATCCTTAGTCATGAGCATGCAATTTTTGTTTATTAATAATCATTAGTTGATAGGATTCTGAAAGATTTGTGAAAAAGAGTACTACTTGTTTGCAAAACGATATAGATTTTTAACCCAGACTTTATGAATGAAAAATGGTGCTGTTGATACACAAACACATCTGTTTAAAACACATCTTAATGAAGTAAAGGTGTTAAAAAAAACTAAAAATGAAAATAAATGCAGCCATATGCAGACCCACCACTCTAGAATGTGTCCCATAAATGAACTCCTATGTCCTATTTTAAATTCTACGCCATCATAATTAGTAAAAAAAAAAGAAAAAGAAAAAAAACTGAAAATAACCCATTGAAGAAGGCTTTTAAGTCCAAGTGGAATCTTGTGTTGGCTGTGGCTTCGGTGTGACTCCCGCCAAATTTAGCCTCCTAAATTCTGACATCTATTGAATATGCTGGTCAGTTTGTTATTTGCCTTATAAATGACAATAGGCTACAGTTTTCAATTTAAAACTTTAACAGATTCCTATTTTTTTCTAATGATATATTGTGTGGTACAACAAATTGTGGGGCAAACAATTGCAAAAAGGTCCACTTTTTGAGAAAAAGAGAACCACCCCTTTCACTAGGCTGGCTACAAGCCTGAAATGTACTTCATTAAACCTTTGCACTACAAGCATAATTGTAGTCTGATTTTAAAGAGTCCCTATTATGCATTAAAAGGTCATATTTTGGTTTTGGGGGTCTCCAACAACAGTCTGATATATATGCAAGGTCAAAAAACACTTTTTTTATTATTATTATAATTTTTTTATTAGAATATGCAAAAAGGTACACAAATTGGGATCATACAAAAACAGAGAAAATAAAACATAAAAACAACAACCAAAAACAACAACAATACAGTCAGGTACTGGCAAGGTGCGTGTATATATGTGCGTGTGCGTATGTGTGTGTGCGCGCATGTAAAGGTAACATGGTCAGGTCAGAGTACATACATAAGGGACAATAACAGTCAATAAATGATGCAAGTGTCATAGATATAAATAAACAAATAGAAAGAAACCAGTCAGTGGTAAAGAGTGACAACAATGCTAGTAATGTATGATAGTAATGATGACAGTAAAGAGAAAGGATACCAGTAATAACTGACAACAACAATAATAATAAATCACAAGTACTACACCAACTGCTACTACAGAAAGTTACTAATATCACTACTATTGCTACTAGTAATAGTAGATGTATTACTACATCTACTAATACTGATACTACTACAATATCTACTACAACTGATACTACTACAACAATGTCTCCTACTACTACTGATACTACTACAGAAAGCACTACTACTACAACATCTACATCAACAACATCTACTACTTCTGATACTACTACACAGACTACTACTACTACTACACCAACACCTTTACTACTTCTGGTACCACTATACCAAAGACATCTACTACTACTACTACTACAAAAAAAAACTACTACAACTATTACTTCAACAATCCCAACTACAAATACTACTACTACTACTACTACTACTACTACTACTACTACTACTACTACTAC
>CAIGQZ010033055.1:3584461-3597337 GCA_903798205.1 Danio tinwini
GTGTGTGTGTGTGTGTGTGTGTGTGTGTGTGTGTGTGTGTGTGTTGTCCCCGATAATGTCAATAGACTGGTCTGTCTTAGCAAGTGGTTAAATCGTCACCTTACAATTATAAGGTTCTGTCTGACATTTTTGTCAAAATTGAGTTATTGACATATTCTTATTAAATGACAACTTATTTACATTATGGGATGTTTTTTTTATAAGTTGTTTACATTAGGACCTTTTATAAAAACAAAAACAAATGTTACACACTTGCTGTTTGCTATGGAATGCAAAAACTTTGAAGCTCAATATCTCAAAATCATTCAGAACGCAGACAGAACCTTATAATTCCAAGGTGACAAAACGTTAAGGAGGACAAAGCTAAATTGTTTCTACTTTATAATTAATGTTCTCAACTCGCAATACAACTTTACACTGAATACAATTGTTTGTATTCAATACTTTATTATTATAATTTTTCAATTTCTATATTTCCAATGCCTGTATTTAGGATTTTTTTTCGTGATTAATCATGATTAATCACACAAAAAAGTGTGATTAATTAGTTAATTTTTTTAATCAATTGACAGCCCTACTTTAAACATAAGTAAAAACAGCAACACACATACAGTATTAATCCACACAGTGGCAAAAGCTGAACTATTTTGAAACTTGACCGCCGCACGTGTGTAGGAACAGCTGATGGTGGCCGTAGCAATAACAAATTACAGTGTATTGCAAGCTCACAAATGCATCTTAATCCGTAAAAGTGACAAGCATGGTGTTTTCAACGTGGCTTTAGACGCGATATGAGAATATAAAGAGTTAACTAGATACAGTACAAGCAAGTAACAAAACAATTACATACATAATTTGCAAGCTAGAGAAAACAAGGAGGCAACCATTTTTTTCGCATCTGATCCATGAACTGTGTACTGTAAAGTTCCTGTCAAGCTCTGACAAAGTCCCATATAGTCTTTTCCGATCCTTCAATTAACAAACGGCTGATGAATCTCTCATTGTAAGTGTGTAGATTGCTAAAGCACTCCTCAGAAAAGTGACAGGAACAGGCTGGGGCTATAATGCTGAGGTATTTTTGCAAAAATAAACTTCAACCACTGGCTCTTCACAGCCTCATCTTTCGGTAGGGAAAATAACACTCACATTCCCCCACACTTCAGAGCACAGCATCTATGCGGCATGATTCAACCGGGATCTGCTACAGTGTTTGTCTCTTTGTCCTCTTTTTTTTTCTACAGTGTTTGTGGGTTTCAATTTTCCTGCACAACAATTGGGCGGGGCTTGAGTTCCATATCGACATCATGCTGACACAGCTAAAGACTCGTTACAGCGGCGATTCATTCAAACCACAATGAGTCGAATTTTTATAGATAAATCAAACATTTAAAAGCCTTAGCTGGATATTTCACTTCACTTAGAGCTGTTACACACTGCATAGAAGGTCATTTTCAAAAACCCATAATAGAGGCTCTTTAAGGTGTGGAAAAAAGCTACTTGACTTAATCTATTTCCGAAACAACATTATTTGGACGAACCTTAGGACTCAGGGGAATTAGGGGGCCTAAATCAATGCCAAGAATTCCATATTAATCATATTGTTCTTTTACATCTTTTATAAATTTCTATGTTGTAAAATGTGACTATAACCATAAAGATTTTAACATTATTACTTTTTTCAAAACCATGGGGGCACTATGAACAGTGGAATATTCCTTCCATATTCATATGGGAGGTGTGAGCGGTTTATTTACAAAAATATTTATAAAGTTTATTAACAAAAATATTAATAAAAAATCTACAAAAAAAAATCTATAGAAAAAGAACATGTTTTGAGTTTAAATGCTTTGGCCTCATACCTGGAATTGCTTAGGAACCCCAAATAACCAAGTCTGCCCCTGCCCGCCTCACAATAAAAAATATATTTAA
Organism: Danio tinwini; assembly: GCA_903798205.1. Classification (NCBI taxonomy): domain Eukaryota; kingdom Metazoa; phylum Chordata; class Actinopteri; order Cypriniformes; family Danionidae; genus Danio; species Danio tinwini. The sequence continues at coordinate 3,586,391 of CAIGQZ010033055.1, forward strand.
ATGGCTTGTTGTGGAAAATTTTTCTAGTTTTTAGATGTTACGTTCTAAAAAACAAAATTGCTAACAAAAGAAGTCAGAAGCGCCGCTCGGCGACACAACGCACAGCGCCACGCATTTCAGAATTCTAAACATTGGTTTCTATCAGGGTTCACTCACCGGCGACGCAAGTCGGCGGCTGTCGGCGGCTGTCGGCGGCGCCCAGCCACGACTCAGGACACGGTTCATAATTCTGCCGCGCCACAGAGCGCCATCTGATTAGTTTCGTTTCGTGGCGTGCGATACTTTCAACTGTCATGTGCACGCCGTGTCGCGGCGCTGAACAGCGCATCCGGTGTGTGACGCCCTTTAGGTTAAAGCGTTTATTGTTACAAGCAGTTTGCAACAACAAAGGCAATATGATGGTGTCTATCTGACCAGACCCTTTCATACAATTTTATACATATTGTTCTCCTCTTTTATGGTTTGATATCACATACATCATATCTCATCATTATCTAAAGTTTGATCATCAATCTCAATTTCTATATCCCAGCTGCATCCTGCTCCCCCAGGCCAGGCTGACGTGTTCCCTATCTATAATTGTTCTTTAACCCAAGACTACCCTTCCTATGACATTTATATGCAAGTCTCTTGAGTTTAATGAATAATAGCTTCTTTATGATCTCAGGGATAATGCGGGTGCTCTGGTATGGGTGCCTATGAGGACAACAGGGTCTGTAATGATCTCATAATGATTTCCCCATGTCTCATCTCATAGCCTTTATTCCTAATATGAGCTGCAGGCAACATGCGTTATATGTAAGATAAACATCACTCGTAGTGCTGAGATAAGTGCATATTAACAATACATGAAACATAGAGTAACACAGAACACACTTCCAATAGAATGAATGAATTGTAGGTACAAACTGCAGTAAGTACAGATTGAGCAGCATCATATGGCTTTGGAGTAATTTCACAACAGGCCTACTGTGTTTTACTAACAACATTGTTTGTTGTGTGTAGGGGATATGTGTGTATGCTGACCTAACTGTTTACTGGGAGAGCATTATAAACAGATAAAAAACCTTAATAACATTTTAAAAAGTTCAAAGCTGATAATAATTGAAAACAGTATTCATGAACTTGCAGGGAATGACAATTAACTGCACTGCCATGCAAACATTACTTTAAGGCATATGTTTTCCTAAAAATTAATTTGTAACATTCATTAGATTTCTTTACGGCTTAGTTCGAATTGCCAACTTATCCAGTATATGTTTTTACGCAGCAGACGCCCTTCCAGACGCAACCGAAAACTGGGAAACACCCATACACTACGGCCAATTTAGTTTATTCAACTCACATACAGCACATGTCTCTGGACTTTGGTGGAAACCGGAGCACCCTCAGGAAACCTACGTGATCACAGGGAGAACATGCAAACTCCACACAGAAACTGTGGGGGAAACCGGAGCACCCGAAGGAAACCCACGCGAACACAGGGAGAACATGCAAACTCCACAAAGAAACGTTAACTGACCCAGCTGGGGCTCGAACCAGCAACCTTCTTGTGGTCTGGCGATCGTGCTACCCACTGCGCCACTATGACTCCCTTTATTTGTACACACGCAGTTACTGCATTCAAAAAAAATAATAATAATCATTGGAATACAGTAATATCCAAATCTGATAGTAAGTTTTGCTACCTTATATTGTAAACAATAGTAGTAGTAGTAATTTCTACAATTTCTAAACATTTTAGTGTCATTTAAATAGACAAGTAGTCAATTTACAAACCACGCTAATCTTAAACATCTTTCACATTCTATCATACTTTAAATTATCAGTACAAAGCAAAAAATAATAAAATATACCGTACACCACTCATTAGTGTTTCATCTATTTATAAACTTCAAAAAAGCAATAACAGTGTTTCATAACGCTATTACACATTCAGTTTAATGTATGTTTTTCTGTCATTTAATCCAACTGATGGTAGTGATTACGATTAATCAATTGATCAATCAATCATTCATAGCCTATACAGATGTTATGATCACCAGCAATCTAGCAGTTGCAGAACGCTGGAGATCATTTTCTACTATCCTGCTGAACTACAAATCCCAGAAGTCATGGCACCAATGACTTCTGCCCAGTGTTGGGGAGGTTAAATTACTTTAAAAAAAAGTCAAGTAACTAATTACATCGGATTACTTTTTGATTACCTTTAAGTTTCTAATAGATATTTTCAACTAAATCATTTTCAAGCATTTATAGCAAGCAGGTGTGACCTTACAGTAGCTCTGTTTACTGTTAGAATTTCAAAATCTTTCATCACATGAATTAATATTATTTTAATTTGATTTTAAAGTACAGCCACCACAAAACCAGACCTTATAACAAAAAGATAGTTTACTGTTGTTACAAAATCTAAATTTTAGTTAGTTGTGCAGGGGGATTTTTGTGACATTTGCAATAAACAAAATACATCTAAGCTATTTTTGCAATTTTCTTTTTTAAATCAAAGCAACTTAATCCAAGTCAACCACATCTTAGTGATCAATAAAACTTCAATGAAACATGAAGCATAAATGTTCAATTCAATTTTTAATGTAAATAATATGCTGTACCAAACAGAAACAAATTATAGTATATGGTAGCAAAAACTAAATATTCAATAAAACCAGGTGTTTCACATTTAAAATACTATAGTAATTTATAGTAAAAAAAAGTTTGTTGTCGACCACTGAAAAACAGGAAGAAGAAGAAATTGTCATTCTCGCCACCTTATGGATTTACTTACGGCTAGACACCGGCCTCACAGCTCTGTGAATGTCGGTGCCGTCACTTATTGATCCACGATCTGTAAATGTAGCTTGTGTGGATTACTGCGCTACTTCACTAATAAAATAGCTTCGTTACTGAAAAGCTTTTTGGTTTATAAAGTAGCGACACCGCTACGCTACTGAGAAATGTAGTTAAGCTTGTAGTGTCACTATTTCGTCACCTTAGAATTATAAGGTTTTATCTGACATTTTTGTCAAAATTGAGTTATTGACATTAATTTATTTTCTTTTTGGCTTAGTCCCTTTAATAATCCTTGGTCGCTACAGCAGAATGAACCGCCAATTTATACAGCACATGTTTTACGCAGCGGATGCCCTTCCAGCTGCAACCTATCTCTGGGAAACATCCATGCACACTTATACACTGCGGACAATTTAGCCTACCCAATTCACCTGTACTGCATGTCTTTGGACTGTGAAGGAAACCAGAGCACCCGGAGGAAATCCACGCAAACTCATGGAGAAAATGCAAACTCTACACAGAAACGTCAACTGACCCAGCCGAGGCTCGAACCAGCAACCTTCTTGCTGTGAGGCGACAGTACTACCTACTGTGCCACTGCGTCGCCGAGTTATTGACATATTCTTAATAATTGAAAACTTATTTACATTGTGGGATGTTTTTTAAAAGTTGTTTACATTTTAAGACTTTTTATTTAAAAAACAAATGTTACACACACTGTTTGCAATGGAATGGAAAAAGCTCAATATCTCAAAATCATTCAGAATGCAGATAGAACCTTATAATTCCAAGGTGACGATTTGTACGACACTACTGCCCAACACTGTTAATGTGATAAAATTGCTTTGACCAGGGGAGTCTGCTGGTGCCCTGAATTTCACAAATCAATAACTTTGACATTAACGATAACTTTGACCAACTTAATACGGTTTCACAATGCATGAGCGGAGCGTAAGCAGCGGGTATTTTTTTTCGGCATGCATGTTGACAACCGGGACTCGCACCAGGAAAAGAGTCAGGGTCCAGCAGGAGCGGTGTGTGAGGCGCGAGGGTATGGTTTTCTGAGCACATGCAGAGATGCGTCAGTTAGCTTTTTGATTTTTAATTTTGATTTGGTTTTACCAGCATTGGTTTGGTTGCACATAGAGAAAATGCCTTTATTCCGGGATTACCACTCTTAATACATACACTTGGATATGAAGTAAATCTCAAAGCATTTACTGGGGCACTGGCAATTTTTACTGGGGCACGTGCCCCAGTAAATTGGGTCTAGCAACGCCCCTGGCATATAGTGTTGAAGACAGGGTTTTTAAAAAACAAAATTAGTTTTTATGTTTTTAGTATGTTTTTAGAAATATTTGGATAAAAATGCCATTTACTAACATAACCACTGTTAAATTAGGCCTGAGGTATTTGTTTATAATTTTCTGTTACTTCGTGTTATGAGATCTTGATCTTTCCTCCAACAAAATTTGTTGTTAAATGTTTGGAAAAAGTTCATTTTATTGAGACTTTAATAGTTTGAGATAATATATTGTCTCCAATGGGTAAACAATGGAATGAAATAATTAATGCAATGAAAACTTGGAAATAAACTGCCAGTATTTCACAGAATTATTTCTTTATATTTTTTCTAATACTATAGGTTGTTTTAAACTACTAAAAATTCAATAAACACATTGTTAAACTGCAGCACAGAAATTTCAACTTCTAAATTCAGCAGAGCAGAGGTCAAGGTCCCATAAAGCAATAAACGGTAAATAAACAGATAAACCTGTGAATCCCAAAATATGAAGACTGTTAATTAATGTGTATTTTTACAGTATAGATATGTATTTTCAGTTCATATTATGGCCTTTACCCCCCCCCCCCCCAATGCTATTTTTAGCTGTTGAAATATATATATTAATATCAATATATATATATTTGTATGTTTCGTACAATTTTAAACTTTAGTTTGAGAGTAGCTAATGATATGAAAAATGTGTTATGATGTGACAGCTAGGTGACAGAAATAGTCTTGACTTCATGCAGCTCTGCTTCAAGTCTGACACTGATCTGTCTGCTCAGTCCATGCCAGTTAGAAATTTTTAGATGGTGCTAATGCCCGCCACAATCCTGATTCAGCTCACACCTGACCAACTCATCTGCTCATTAGTGGAGACTCCCGGTACATTCTAAATGGGATACTGCCTCACTCCAAAAGGAACTTTGTTGTGAAAACTATCAGGGTCGCAATATTAAAGTTTAATTCCAAACTGAAGCGCTCAAAACTGGCTACTTTAAAGGGCCCTTCGGACTGAAGAATTTTGCAGGGTACAATTAGTGGTTGTGGCTAGTCTTGCATAGCCAGACCTTAGACTGATAGCTGAAGATCTAGGAAATTTGGTTGCTTTGAATAATCAACAAACATTACAGAACACACAAGACATGTCACTTGTATAGTTTTGAAAGGGTAAAAGTGGAACTGTCAATATGACGAATAAAGCCTCGCCTACTAGTACAGGAGCCATTCATTTATCGCCATAGACTGACGTTTCTCCAGGGCGAAAAGCTCGAACCTGACGTGTGCTTTTACAACAGTTTGTTGGCCAACAAACACACTGGAATCTCAGCAAATACTTGCTTCACAAACATAAGAAATATATTCACATAAAGCTTGAAATCTGCACTTGAAAACAAAGTTTTTTTGGTTTTGTAATCTGTATGAAAACGAATGTAAGGTACAGTCCGTCCTGTTAAACGCACATCACATGAAGGCAACTGCTTAAACTACTTACTGTCCCCTATTCCGACAGAATGCCCGAGCATACTACCCGAGAGGCGTTTCAAAGATGCACACAAAGTAAAATAACTTGCCTTAAATGGTTACGAAACACCAAAACACATTTTTTAAGATGTTGACAGTCATATATGTCCCACGCTGCTAAAAACACTATTAGGACACATATATTTCACTAAAAAGTTTTTGCATTATTTCAAGCTGACTTGTTCTTCCGGTTTGAAAAGAAATTTAGAAGCTACATCACAGCAATTAGATCCTTGTGTAAATTCCAATGTGTAGACTGGCTGTCTGTACCGGCGGGTACAACGTGATGTCTTTGAGCTTTCATCCTTAATTCAAGAGATAGACTTGGTTCGAACCAATCAGCACGCTTTATTGTAAATGAGGCACAACTTCATTAATATGCATGATGGCTTCGAAGACAGTTTTTACTTGTTACAATGTTCAGATGGCAGACAGACGGCACATTGTGTTGCCAACCATAATTATTCTTCTATAACAAGTGGAAGAAGAATTGTTTGGAGACATGGGTCGTCAGTGTTGAGTTTATAAATGTGCTGCAATTAAGTTTTTGTTTTCAATTGCCCGCTATAAGAGCGCAACTGGACTGAACGTGTTGATTACAGTGTTCGTACTGAACCTCCCCTTTTCATTCAGACCCTTCCCTGGTTCGCCACTCTACACTCCCACATTAACAAAACTGGACTCACCCATTTTCCTGACTTTTTTTAAACTAGAGGTGTGAAAACACCCTGTTGAGATGGGGGGGGGGGGTCATGGCCCTTAAAGAGACTGATTCCTGTGATGCTCCAAGGACAGACGTGTCTTCGCTGAGGTCCAGCTACTGCGCCTAGACTGCAGCTCTGCACAAGACGTTTGGCCATAGGAGAAATGGTCGTGCCCAACTGAGCCTGGTTTCTCTCGAGGTTTTTAAAATCTTCACTTTCGCCAATTGGTGAAGTTTTTTTCCTCGCCGCTGTCGCCACTGGCTTGCATGGTTCGGGATCTTTAGAGCTGCGCATCGATGGAATTGCTCCTCAGTGTTTGGACTCTCAGTAGTGATTATTAAACCACACTGAACTGAGCTAAACTAAACTGAGCTTAAACACTGAAAACTGAACTGACACTGTTTCAATTCACTATAAACTTCCATGTGAAGCTGCTTTGACACAATCTACATTGTATAAGCGCTATACAAATAAAGATGAATTGAATTGAATTGATCTTTGATAGTCAAGAATTGCCCACAATATTTGACTGAAAGGTTATCCAACCAATCAACTTTTGTTTTGTGTCATGTCATGTTTAGGGGTGTGGAAATGCCCACAGTATAACAGTCAAGCTGGCACCCAACTGTGCATGATTCATTAACGAATGTCTTTAAAAGTTTACAACAACAACACATCAATATCCCTAATGATCTGTCAGCAAAACATAAATGAAATCAGTAGGACATATGTTGACACAGACTGAGATAAACGCCACAGCTTTTTTATCCGATCAGGCTTGTTTCTAGGTTAATATTGCTGCACACTTGACTCCCGAAAATCCTGTATATTTAAACCAAGTGTTTTTAGAAAAGTGTGCCATATGCATCAGACGTTTAGCCACAGTTCCATGGGTGGTGCTTGGCTTGATGACTGAGGCTGAGACTACTAGAAGTGATACAGCACCATCTGAAAGTTAAGGAGAATTGTTTATATAATTTATTAAATTGCCCATTACATTGTGTTTTGTTAATGTCAACACCTACCTCACACCTAAACTTAGCCCTCACAGTAATGTCAAAATATGTTGTACAGTGCCACAAAAATTATACTGTATTGATGTGCGCATGCCCAAGTATCCACAGCTGTATCTCTTTTAGACACTAATGGACCACAACTATTGGACAATGGACCCTTTTCACAAGATGGTGATGATGACGAGTTTAATGGTCATCATCAGTCTTAAAAGTTTTAAATATTTTGGATTTTTTTTAAATATATGTACATTCATAAAGCTATAATGTGTATTATATTGTCTTAATTCATAGTTGCAGCCATTAAAAATGCTTAGTTAGGTGAGGTGTAAAGGCCGGGATACACCAAGTCGAAGGTTGACATTGTTCTTGACATTGTTTTCTCATCAGCCGTTATCTCACAATTTTTCCTTTTTTTTTATGTCCCAAAAACACTTTGATGGAGATCTTTCATTCATTTTCCTTCAGCTTAGTCCTTTATTTAAATCAGGGGTCGCCACAGCAGAATGAGCCGCAAGTTATTCTGGCATATGTTTTACACACCGGATGCTCTTCTAGCTTCAACACAGTACTGGGAAACACCTAGTTAATTAGAATACAACATATATATATATACAGAACATAGAAGATTGACTCACTCTGCAATGTTTTTGAAGGCTCTAGGGATGTTGTCCAAATTTTAGGCCTATATTTATTAAGGTAAATTTTTGTATTTGTTTAGTTTGCATGCCAATAATCAATAATCATTGTACCAGAAACATACATTTACAATTTTCAAAATTAAAAAAATGTGACCTTTAACCTTGTCCTGCTGAAAAAAAACCATACAAAACAAGCAAAAAATCATACAATTCAATGATAGAACACATCTTTGATCACTGTCAGCTTCTCCTCCATCAAATTATGTCACTTCCTCTGAGTTCATAGCCTTAAAGGTGTATTGTATGGTGGCCGTGAGAGCTTAAAGTGCTGCAATTTAAGAAAACACGCGCAATTACAAAAAATGCCAGCAAATTGAGAAAAGATCTTGATCTGTTTGACATCACATGTGCTGCAAATTATCACAACGCAAACACATTTCTAAAAAACGCGCTGCATTTTCTCATAATACTTTTAAATAACTTGGAACACAATGAAAATGTTTCAAGGAGACCCTAAAACCAGAATCAGAATCAGAATCAGTTTTATTGCCAAGTGTACTTCACACACACAAGGAATTTGTTTTGGCAACAGAAGCTTCCAGTGTACATAAAGTGACGAGTGACAACACAAAATTAAATACAAGAAAGAAAAGGCAATAAACATTAAACATTAAACAGAGGTGCAGTTAGTCAAAAAGATCTGGATGTTGAGTTGTATGTACAGATATGTTGTAAATATACTGATTATAAGGTGCTGTGTACAAGTGCGTATGAGAAAGTATTGCACGTTTATTGCACAGTAGGGGAATATTTAACTGTTCATGAGGTAGATGGCCTGAGGAAAGAAACTTTTCCTGTGTCGGCTGTTTTTGTGCTTGGTGCTCTGTAGCGCCGACCAGACGGTAACAGTTCGAACAGGTAGTGTGCTGGGTGTGAGGCATCCAGAGTGATTTTACAAGCCCTTTTACTCACTCTGGAAGTGTAGGAAGGGTAGTGCCAGTGATTCGTTCAGCAGTCCGGACTATTCGCTGTAGTCTATGGAGGTCGGTTTTGGCAGCTGACCTGAACCAGACAGTGATTGAAGTGCAGAGGATGGATTGGATGACAGCTGAGTAGAACTGTACGAGCAGCTCCTGTGGCAGGTTGAACTTCCTCAGCTGACGAAGGAAGTACAGTCTCTGCCGTGACGGACCCGGCTATTTATGTTATGGTTGTTTAGACTAAAAAATACTAAAGACACACTCACCTCTTAAAGATCACCTACAACTTTACTGAGCAATAGACACGGCGGGGTCCGTCACGTTTTTGGGTCCCCTTATAAAATTTCAGAAAATGCAGCGCATTTTTGTAAATTGTTTGTGTTGTGAGAAAAATGAAGCACATTTTATTAATTAGTTTGCTTTGTGCGAAAAGGTAGCATATATAAAAATGGGTTTGTGTAGTGATAATTTGCAGCACGTGTGCTGTCACACAAATAAAGATCTTTTCTCAATTTGCTGGAATTTTTTTTTGTAATTGTACATGTTTTCTTAAATTGCAGCACACTAAGCTCTCTCAGTCACTGTAGTATTGCATGCATTTTATGTATTTATAGCAAATGTGACAGGACTGCGAGAAGCATAGGGACAATAGTAATAATTATCCATAGTGTATTTTTAAGGCTTGGTTGTGTTTATAAGATGCAAAGCAATGTGCGAATGCTTCATTTGTAATAAAATCACGTTATTTTTTTATAAATTTTACTTTGATTATATACAGCTACTCAGCTAACATGAAAACGACTGTTATATTTCCAAGTTCCTCTGAAAGGCCCACCCTCAAGAGGCTCTGATTGGTCAGCTATCATAATGTGCTGTGATTTGCGGATTGGCACCACATTATGCCTCTACAAGCACGCACTTTTGCACTGTGTAAACAGTTAGTCAGAGCAGCTGTTAGAAGCATAAGCTGCCTGAATCGGGCAGAAAAATGAAGAGCACACAGAGCCTCACGACTGCTTTCTAAAATAAAATCTGACAAGTGTCTTTCACATATATTCGGAATAAGCATGTGTAAGTAATATAAAATCTTAGCGGTGTCAAAATTAATAGTTTCTTCGGTGCACCGAAATGCAGATGGGGACAATTCGATATCGGTTCAGTAATAGATCATAACCAGTTATTACGCACTGACATCATTTTTCCCCTATGCGCGATGTCGCGGTAGAATACTATGGCGAAGGAGGCGAGGGTGAGTAAATAAAACACTCCTACTACTTAAAAAGCAAATCTTTCACTGACACTGCCTCTCTCTCTCTATCTCTCTCTCTCTCTCCCACACACACTTTGAGCATTTGACCCGTTGGCATGTACGCGAGGTAAAGTTTCCTCTCCTCTCGGCTGTTAAAGCATACTTGTGGATCTAGACACAAGCGTGCCTGTGGTGCGAGTTTATTGTATTGTAATTATTCTATTACGGGTTACCTGATAACCGCGTATTATGCGCATATAGACTGAAGCAGGTCGCACGCCAGAAGAATTTTAAAAATAGGTTTCAATTAGAGTACACACACCAGCGCCGCAAGTCTGCGGCTATCCACGGCGCCCAGCCATGACTCAGGACACTGTTCATAATTTTGCCGTGCCACAGAGCATCTGATTAGTTTTGTTTTAAATAGCCTGCAAATGTGCACGTCTGGTGTGCGATACTTTTAACTGTCATGTGCGCGCCATGTCGCGGTACTGAGCGCGTGCTTGACCCGCAGCTGTTTTCCCGCGTCACTCATGGGGCGCTTTCGTTTCTAATCGCAGCCCTTTCTGTTGAGCGGGTAAAAACAATGAACAATCATAGGGGTGTAAGAACTTGCCAGCGCAAAATAAGCAAGCTGGATAATATTTACATAAGTTCATTTGTTATGAATACTCGTGCTGTCTTCTGTGCATGTGTTGGAGTTTGTCTAAAACATTCACAAAGAGTGTTTTTTTTTTGAGCAGGTAAAATTAAAGGTACAG
>CAIGQZ010033055.1:3597737-3610770 GCA_903798205.1 Danio tinwini
TATATATATATATATATATCCATATATATCCATATATATATGAATATAAAGCCTACGATCCAGTACTTTACGCATACGCAAAAAATAGCTGAAGGCTGTGCGGCACGACGTCACGTGGATCTGTAGACCTTTCTCATTGCTGGTGAAGTCGATCCACTCACAATCGTATAAGACGGACGAGGAAGATCATTTTAAAAGGGATTTTACAGTGCACGTTGACAATGTTTTTATTTTATGCCTTGATCTGAATAAACTATACTTAAAGAAATGGCATAATAATAATTTGGCACCGTGAGCCGCCGAGCGCCCCCTTCAAAACTGATTGGCATGTAACGTCGGTGTAAACAGCCTGGGTCGCTCCACTGCTTTTGCTCTCAGGAATTTTTAGTGCGATGGGCTGGACGGACTGTGATCTACAGAACGACTGAAACTGCACAGGACCAACAGTAAAGGTAATTAGAAACAAAGTACATATAATGTCTATTGTCTAATTAATCTTGATCTAAATTTACAGTTTGTCTATTAATCTCACGTACAGCATTAGGATGCAATTATTTGATGCAAATGTTTTAAAAGAAAAAAAGTTGAACAAACTAAATACCAGGTAACGTCATTTTTTATTAGATTTCAATTCACGCATTGTTTTAAACAGGTAGCTGTAGTAGCCTATATTGTTTACAAACGTACTGTGGTAACTTATTGCAGTTAAAGTGTTAATTTAGTACCGCCGCTCCCTATATTACGCCGAGTGCGCAGGCTTCTTAGGGCACTAATTGGGAAACAAACGGCGATTCGATCGATGATTGTACTGTTTTCCAAAAATAAACCAAAAATATCAGTGTAAGTTGTAAACGCTGTTTAAAGGAAAGATGATCAGATTAGTTTTGATTGATCAGTTTTAAATCTCTTTATTGTTATATAGATGGACAGACTTCAAATTACTTAGACTGGAAAATCCAAATTCCAAATAAAGCGCTTATTTAATAAATTATTAGACATTTGTGTTAAATTAAGCAAATACGTAGTATTTTTATTGTTACAGATGTTTAAATTACCTAAGCTTGAGCTGTCATTGTATGATATTTTCTTTCAGATGGCATCTGGAAGGATACGCTCCACACGCCGTCTGCGTTCCTGGATAGTGGAACAGGTGTGTATGGAGTGTGAACAACAGATCTGAGTTCATGGAATCATGTGAATTACATAAGTTAGATGGAAGAGCAGTTCATTCACCAGACATTTTGGTTCATATTGACATGATAAATGTTTAATATCAAACAAGCATTCCTCCGTTTCTGAAGCTATATGCCGCAAATCTCCCATTCCGCCACACACCAGTACCAGTGTTCTTTAGATGGTGATCTGGTGACTGTGGGGGTCATTTGAGTATAGTTAATTGAACACATTAGCATGTTCAAGCTACCTGTTTGACATTATTTGAGCGTTTTGATATGAACTATACTATATATATACTATAGTAGCCATAAAACAAAGGGATTGACATAGTCAGCAAAAATGCTCATGTACAGTAAGTTTCTTAGTGGTGCTTAAAAGGAGCTCAAAGTGTGCCAAGAAAACATCCACCACACCTCCAGCATCAGCCTGAACCGCTGATACAAGGAAGGATGTTTTATAGTCAATGTTTTATGTAGTTTACATCAAATTCTGACCTTACACCTGAATGTTGCAGGAGAAAATAGACTCATCAGGCGAGGCTACATTTTTGAATATTCTATTGTTAAATTTTGGTGACCCTATGTGGCTTGCAGACTCAGTTTCCTGTACTTAGCTGAATGAATTGGCACACAGAGTAGTCTTCTGCTTTTGTAGCACGTTTATTACAAGCTTTGACATGTTGTGCGCATATAGTGCTTTAGTGTAGTTAAGATATCACTGATCATGTCAGTCAATCATACAAATTCCAACCTTAAAACTTACTGAGGTAAGTAGCACATTCTGAGAAGTAGCTTTTTACACAACAAAGTTTAAACAACAAAGTCATGCAATTGACTTCTTGTTAAGCTGTCTAATTCTGCTCTAATTTGCTGTTGTTGATGGGTTTTTTCATCATTGTGTGTGCTTTGGGATGTAGGTGAATAGTGGGAAGTATCTCGGCCTGGTTTGGGACAACCCAGAGAAAACCATGTTTCGCATCCCATGGAAACATGCAGGAAAACAAGACTTTCGCAGTGAGGAAGATGCAGCTATTTTTAAGGTGCAAATGTGTTTTTTTATTTTAGTCTCTATCTTTGTTTCTGTCTTTATGGAATTCAAGTTAGACAACAGTTAATTCTGGAGTTTCATTGGTTGTGCCTTCTATCCTACACTAGTTATATATCTATAACTCACCAATTAGTGCAGTCAATTGCTCAGACTATGACTATGAGTCAAGAAGTTTGTATTGACGGCACAATGTAAGATTTTTTCAATAAAATATACAAAACACTAGTGTTGTCACAGTATTGAAATTTAATACCATTCTGTACTGATATTTTAAAAATGTCCATTGCCTGTTTACATTTGAGCGTGTTCTTAAACAGCGCTGATTTGACATTGTGTTCATGTGCTCAACAGAAATGATTGGCCGTGAGGGGCATCAGTTCACCGAGCTCACTACTGTTTATTGAGTGTAATAGATACAGGGACACTGGAGCATTTCAAAGCCATGAATATCAGTCAATTAATCAGCGGATCGCTGGTATGTCAGCTCATAAACAGACCAGCTGATCTTTGCGGCTTTAAAATGCTTCAGTGTTCCTGCATCTGTGGTTACACTCTGTAAAGAGCCAAAAAATTAATGAACTGCTGACCTTCACGGCCAATCACAGACATTTCTGTTGATCACATGAACACAATGGCTGTTTCTAAGTTCCAAGAACGCTGAGAACGGACTTGCATTCTTGTGAAGAACGGTCTTGCCAGGTCACCTCCGAAGAAACCGCGAGAACAGAGAACGCATCCTGTGAGAAATGACATGCTGCGCTCTTCCTGATGGTCACATGACCTTCACGTGTTTTTAATGGAAAAATACAGCCATTTATTGTTTTTTTTCCCTTTTCACGATATATAGTATGCATAAATACTTTACAAATATATGTTACAATACAAATGAAACAGATTTTAATACGAATTTCAGCAAATAAACACCCTTAATGTGTTTATGCCTTTATTAAGATTTTCATGGTAATGTTTACTTTTACCGTCTCATTTAGGGAAAACACCTGAGATAAATAAGTTATATCTCTGAACTTTAATAATAAATCTATATAAAATGCGGTGCTTCCCACCTCTAGTCGCAATAACTTCTGGGACTTCTAGAGCGAGTTCGGTGCGCAAGCCTGCATCGAAGCCTCCTCGATATCAAGAACACATCCGGTAACTTTCACGTGTTCTCCGTTCTTGCAGTTTTTAATATTGGAACTGAACTTAGGCAGTGGATGATGACTTTACACAAGAACACGAGGACACAAGATCGCTGAAGAACGCATATTGAGAAACAGGCATTGGCAAATGAGTGCTGTTTAAGAATGTGGTCAACAATGCTCAAATGTTAGCAGGAAATGGACGTTTTTAAAATTTCTGTACTGATTGGTACCGAATTCCACTATCTTGACAACACTATCAAACACTAGGAAGTTTTATACATGTATATTATTGTGACTTATCATCCCAAGTTTTTTTTTTACATCATCCAGAAAATTGGAATTGTGGCTGATAGAAATCTATGTTTAGAATTTTAAAATGCATGGCACTGCGTGGTACAACTCGGCGCATCTCTGAGTGGTGCATCTGGTGTGCAATAGAGTTGGGCGATGTTGACCAATTTGGCATCGTACAATATCTAATGTGAAACATGGCGATGGACGATGGCATCGTCATCGTAGGCGGGGTTGAGGGTGGTTGTTGTTATATATCAATTAATTCATAACGAATTAATTAATTGTAGCCTACCGTTTTCAGTACCTGACCCACATGGTCTTTGCTTTACCCATAACCAAACCATAAATAAATAAAGTTACACACAAATTACCACCTGTCAATCACTTTTTTACGCTGGACTCTGGCATGAATAGGCAGAGTGATCTGTGTCGGTATAATGGCTGTTTCCCACAGCTGGTGGAGAGACAAGAGCACATCTTATTAGTGATCATGTGCTGAATGTTAATTCACCATTTACACTTTTCCAAGAGTGGATAAAAGACTTCCAGTGGCTTCAAGTCCTCTATGAAAACAACTAAAGCCATTCACTGTAAAGTCTGTGGGACGGAGTTTTCAGGTAACAGCGTTTGCCACTGAATCTACACATTTTAAGCACGAGAGGTACTGTATAATCCTTCATTTAATTCTCACGATGCTGTCAGCCGTGCAAGCAGCAGCTACAGTATATGTAAAATTTAACACAGCTCATGAAAAGACCGTTATTGCTATTAAGATGACATGAAAATAATAAATTATATATCAATATAAATGCAGGGCAGCGATGGATCGCGATGCCGGCTCAGCATTGTGAAGTTTATCGGCCATCAGTGATGGACGATGGCATCGTCTATTGGACCAACCCTAGTGTGCAACCCCCTTATGACTTCACAAATCTTGAATTTCACAATATTATTAAGTAATAAAATTAAACCAATATCAACAGCAACACTCTTGCACAATACCCAGCTGATTCAGTGGTTGCCTAGTGGCATAAAAGATGCACCACACCACTTTTTTTTTCTTGTCAGCAAAAAAGGCAGTTTGGTGCGCCTCGCATTTTTAGAACGGAAAAGCACGCTTGTGATCGGCCCCTTACTCCCTTGCTTAATGATAATACATGTTGAATACTTCAGTTCCCATGATTCCACACTTAGTCAAGCCTTGATCAAACTATGATTTTGTTTATTGTGAATACGTGCCCTCTACTGGTAGAAATGACATACTTTGCCTTTAATAATCAAGCATCTCTTAAGTAATTACATACTAATGATAAATAGACTATAATATTTTTTTTTGTTTATAATTTATTTGAAAAATAAAGTACTTATACTTTAAGCACATAATCCTTTTGAAATTGAACTGAATAATAATTGAAACTTTTCCAATCAAAGGCCTGGGCAGCGTTTAAAGGGAAGCTTTTGGAGAATGGAAATTCGGACCCTGCATCCTGGAAAACACGCCTTCGCTGTGCCCTCAACAAAAGTCCCGAATTTAGTGAGGTCACAGAAAGGTCACAGCTGGATATTTCAGAGCCCTACAAGGTGTATCGCCTTGTACCACTTGAAGAACAAGGTAGTCAACACGTGGTACACATTTTTTTGTTACATTAATAGTTTTTCTGAGTCATACTTTCAGGATGTTTCTCATTCTTCTTCAGGCTCTTGATCTCTCTCACAAAATAACATAACTCAAAGTATGACTGGTCTAAAGCAACAGTATTCCAATTATTTTTTTTCTTTTACTAGGTGTAGATAGTGCTCTACAATGGCTGTATGATTATATGGATACTTACTGTTTTAATCAAAATGTAATTATTCCAAGGGCGATGCGGTAGCTAAGTGGTTAGCATGGTTGCAAGGTTGCTGGTTTGAGTCCTGCCTGGATCAGGAGGCGTTTGCATGTTGTGTGGGTTTCTTCTGGGTGCTCCGGTTTCCCCCTCGGTCCAAAGACATAGATTAAGATTAATTAGTGAACTAAATTGGCCATAATGTGTGAATGGGAGAGTGCTGTGCAGGGCATCCAATAGTTTAGTCTGCTGTGGCCACCCCTGATAAAGTAGGGAATAAGCTGAAGGAAAGTAAGTGAATAAGTGAGTAAAATCATTAAACCCTATGTTATGTTTTAAATAATTTAGGTAGGACTCAGCACCTAATTTAGCTGGAAGAGCACCATTATTTGCATAAATTTGAGTTATAAGTATGTAAAAAAAAGTTTAAGTATTAAATATATTTTAAAATTATTACATAAAATGACAAAACATAGTAGTGTCGTGCCCCCGTGTATATAGGCAATTTCATGTTTATTTAAATAGCACTATTCATGATACAAATCATTTCAAAGCAACTTTACCAAAAGAAACCATGCTTCTAAACTACATTTTATAGTGATGTGGTTGTTTCCCAGTACTGGGTTACAGCATCTGCTTCGTAAAACAAATGCCAGAATAGGTAGTGGTTCATTGACCCTGAAAAATAATGGACTAAGCCAAAGGAAAATGAATGAATTAATGACTTGTGTGGTTAACAGAGGTTAATACGTCAAAGTAACTACTGCAGAGTTCATTCATTCATTAATTTTTCTTTGGCTTAGTCCCTTTATTCATCAGGGGTTGCCACAGGGGAATGAACCAACTTATCCGGCATATGTTTTACACAGTAGATGCCCTTCTAGCTGCAACCCAATTCATATTTAATTCTCCTATAGCGCATGGCTTTGGACTGTGGGGGAAACCGGAGCACCCGGAGGAAACCCACGCGAACACAGGGAGAACATGCAAACTCTACACAAGGAACACCAACTGACCAAGCCGGGGCTCGAACGGGCGACCAGCTCAACCACTGAGCCACCGTGTCTCCTTTTACAGCAGAATTCAGTTTTGGGATAATATAATCATTTAGTAATGATAGTATTCAAGCAAGACGATCACGATTAAAGTGAAGATTACTTTCTGAAAGTTTTATAAGTTGGTTTAGGGTTGGCATTGTATGAAGTCCTCACAGCTTCTGTCATCATATTACATGTATCAGCTCATCTGAAATCCTCACAAGAGACTTGATCCAAACTGGAGCTGCATAATCTATAAATACCTCGTGGGTATCACAAGGTTGAAACAGAATTGCATAGTAGAGTGTCACAAGATATTTTGTGTGAAAGCTTGGCTAAAAAGATAGATTTTTAATCTAGATTTAAATCTGGAGAGCGTGTCTGAACTAGGGCTGCACGATACTGGGAAAATTAGCAATATTGTTTTTGAGTGTTGCGATAACGATATAATTTTTCTAACTTGCAAAATGCTATTTCAGCAGTAATTTAAAAAATATATAATTTATTTATGTTATGATCACACTATAATAAACAGGTAATACATTTTTTGAGCTAATGAAAAATAAAAATGATGTCAAGGTGCAAACATTTAGAGCCTTATCATACACCCGGCGCAATAAGGCACAAGAAGTGATTAGCACGATTTGTTGCTATTTTCAGATCAGCGTAACCCTAATTTTCACATTTTGCACCACGTTGTTTAAATAGCCAATCCATTTGCACCACTTTGTGGTCTCATGGGCACGCTGGTCTAAAAAAGTGGTGAGTTAAGGCGCATTGTTGGCGTGTTGTTATTTTGAAGAACTGAAATAGACAGCGCCATTGACCAACTAAAAGCAGGTCTAAAGTCCAGTACAGAGCGCTTTAAGAATAGGACGTGTGTTTGGCTATAACTCAGTATTTTGATCACACTTCATTATTATTTTTCATTTATTTGTTTGCTGGAAATTAAATATGTAGGCTAATAGATGACTTCAATGGAGTGCGTACAACACTGTTTCCATATCCACGAAAGTAGAGGAATAAAGATTAAAAGTAAAGAGAAAGAGAAAGTAAAGACGCCAAATGGAAGAGGCTCATTCTTTATCCTCACACTGCAGATGGTCTGTTTAACTGTTTTCTTGCTAGTGAAGCATTCAGTTTTTCCACTTACAAAGTCCGCCATGAAGATAGCAAATGCGCCATGGCGCAACGCAACTGACTCTTAAAGGGAATGGAGCACATTATGCTCAATATACACCCAGAACTCATTAAGAGAATAAGCACAACCCTGTTAGACCATGCGCCAGGGCACAGAGCATATTTTTCGGTTTTTAAAATGGCAAAAGTGGATTTGAACATGCCATTTAATGCTTTTGCACCTAGATCGTTAAAATCGAGCCCATAAACTTTAAAATACCACAAAAGACAGAAAACCTCAGCAGAAATTCTGATTCTTATTAGCTTTTTCTCTCATGTCTCCCAATTCACAACAATACAATTTAGTATTTATTTTCAGCTCTAGGTTGCCCTAACAGCACCTAGATGGGGATTAAGATATTAAATGCCCCATCTGATTATCTGTACAGATTTATTTTTTACAACCTATGCATGTAGCACACAAATGTTTGGCACAAAAAATGTATTTAATTTATTACATTTCTTTGCGATATGGATAATGCATATACAGTACTATCATCGTATAAACGATAATGTTTCAATATATTGTGCAGCCCGAGTCGGAACACATGAACTTTCACACGTGCACAACTTTCAAATTTTTCAGTCAAGTGCTCAAATATCCTTTACATAAGATCAGATTAGAACAGGTTCATAACACCCATTACAATCTGATTGAAATTGGGATTTCGCTCAGTTGGCTTGATAAAGGTATTTACATAAAGGCTTTTCAGTTCGAATCAATCAATCAATCCAATTACTAACAGATTATTTATGTATATTTGCTGAATATTAGGGGAAATACTATGCTTGATGTGGACTGATGTAAATCTATTAAAGGAAACCAAAATCTGAAACTTTTGAAAATAGAATCTGAATATTTTATGTTGGTTTCAAACTGATTTTTCTAGACATCTCTGGTGCTTTAAAAATGTTAAATATGTCTTAACTTATCCATTATGAAAATGATGAAATTAAGTTTAACCCCTTGTGGTCGAAGACAGCGTATATGCGTTTTGGTGTGTTTTTGTCTGATAACGCCGAAAAGAACGTAAATTACACTTTCAGTTTTGATCGTAATGATAAGATCAATACATCAATCAAATCTGTTAGGTGTCTACTTTTTTGTGTGTACACTCACAACAACAACAAACGTGTGTGCTTTTGCAAAATAAAGAAAACAAATAGTGTAGGCAATCTGTCTTTTGTCTCCCCGTGAACTGTTTTTAGAAACCCGTCAGTAAAATCTACTGAAACTCCACGACAACAAAGCACACAGACATGAGATTTAAATTTAAATGCGGCGAGTGCATATTGAAAACAAACATTGCTTGATATAGTAATCAGTATGAAACCAACACTATGTCTAGTTTCTCAGTCTGGTCTCATTAGTTTTAATGCGACCACACCCCCGCGAGGCTTTGTTATTACAAGCGTCTGCATAAGACGCGAGCAACATGTAGCCTGGTCAGAAAAAGCAACAAAGAGGCATGAGTGATATATCTATAGAAAGCTTGATATGTCTAGTTGTGCAATAACTAATTTAAGTCGAAAACAAATAATCTATTTTTATGTAATCCATATAAAAGTAAGCACTGGTACGGATTCTCATATCGCCTCATTACAGCTAACGTGATTTACTCAGTAAACACGCTGTTCATATGTAACGTACTGAGGTGAACCAGGTAATAACATACACGCCCCCCGAGACATGGCATAAAACGACCAGCTTTATTACAGAGTTACTTACTTTATACATAGGGTGTAAGAGTGGGCTTTTACAAACCTTACACTCTTTATTATTTTACACTCTTCATATTTACACAGTTTTTTGCACAGTTGTGCGCTGATTATGTCTTCTGTACACCGTTTCATGTGTAAATTCAACTACGTATAGCATATAAGCTCTTCTGTGTCCCTCTTTCCTCAATTGTTAACATTTTCTCATTCTTGCTACATGTAAGTTTATATAGTTTACAGAGTTTTATACAGTGTACTGACTTTTACACGTGTATCTCCAGTTATTTTGTGTTATAGTTCAATATATTAACCAAAAAATATGCAAACCAAAAAATATATGAACTTATTTTTTCCTCAGATTCTTTCTTGAAACTTCTCTCTTTGTCACAAACCTGTCTGATGGCTCATTATGCAGCTCATTATGCAGGTCTTTGTCTTCTCAGGTGTGACTCACTGCATTAGTAATGATAGTTCACGCCTTCTCGCATAGACCATTTTCACTCAGAAAGTGACTTAGAAATTTTAATTCAATATATTGTTTTCTGTGAGCAAATAAACAAGGTGATTCTCACATCAGTTTAAAGCAAAAACACTAGGCTACAAGATCCAGTTCTCAAAAGTCTTGTGAACAAATGTTCAGCCTTGTTTCAGTGACTTCAATTTTTTTTTACTAACCATGCATAAACATTTCTTTCTCAAAAACACAAATACATACATACATGCTGCTTAGGTATTATTGTAGCCTAGTTCGTGCTGTTTACAGTGTTATAACACTTCAGCCATTAATATGCTTTTAAGATACTGAAAAAAAACAAATGTCAGTGCATGTCAAAACTTCTCTAGAGCCCCAAAACAGCCTTAGACCCCTGGGGGTTAAGATGCCTGTGATAACTGCAATGAGTATGTAAAACATTTTCTTTTTCTTCTCATCATAGGAGTTGTTAAAGTAAAAAAAGAGAATGGTCAGAAATCTGTGAGAAACAGCAAGAGGAAACGCAGCGAATCTGAGAATGAACAGGAGACTGAAGGCAAAATGATTAAAGAGGAGATTGTTGCACCACAGGCCATCAACATGGTGAGGCATGCCTTACGTATGATGTTGTTTGCAACATCATGCAAACCGCAAAAACTTGCCCTGCATATGCATAATTCGATCAAGATTGTGCATAGAGATACATTTTGCTCTCCACTGCTTAGTTTTTGCTGACTCTGTATTCTCCCGTTTTGATTTTCACAGAGTGCACAGGAAATCGTCATAAATACAGGAAGTGCAATAACAATTCAAACAGAGATGGAGAAGAGTGATAACAGTAATTATCTAATTTGATTCAATGAATTTTAACCTTATTTGTTCTTTTGTGGTTAATGTTGATATTAATGCAAGGTTTTATTATTGTTTGATTTTTCTAAGACACAGAAGATATCCAGTTAAACTTCACCATTGAAGCTGTACCTTTGGTCGAAAAGAGAGGTAATCAAAAAATTTGTTGTATTTTTTATTTTTTTTTCATAACCCAGCACGCACAGGACGTTTACATGATGTCAGATTGACACTCTACCCCAACATTGTGGAACGTTGCATTTTGGGTGGAAATGAAAATCGGGTTGACGCCAGACCCCAACGTCAAACTGATGTCAGTGTCCAGTGTTGGACAGACTTTCCAATGCAACCTAAAAACAATCAAATATTAATATCTAATGATATAACAGATTGACGTTGTGTGGAATTTTGGTTGCCATACCTGATGTTGTGTGGACATTATCAATATGACATCTATCAGACGATGGATTTTGGTTGCCATACCTGACGAATAAATATCAGTATTTGACGTCAATATGACGTTGGTTTAAGATGTTAGCAGACATTGGACTTTGGTCACTTTCCAACTCAATTTAATATCAACCAAATATCAACATCATTTGATGTCGTTATTAGACTACAAAATGACGTGCTTAGACACTGGCAAGACTTTGAATGTTGGTCCTAAATCTACGACCTAAATCTAACCTAATATTATCATCTTATGTCGTTGTGTACCTGCTGGGAACATACAGATAAAGTCAAATGTTTACATACACTTTGCAAAATCTGCAAAGATATATTTTGTTCACATATAGTCCACAATAGAAAATAGTTAAATTTACATACACAGAAAATCCTTCAGCATCTTAGTGTACTTGAACCCTTTCCAAATGCCAACTGAGGGACTTTATATTACAGATTGTTCAAACTCTCACTGTTGCTTCAAAGAGAAAAAGTATGCATTAAGAGCTAGGGTGTGAACTTTTAATAAACCAGACTATTGAAGTATTGACCTGAAGTATTTTTCTGAGGAACAATAGGCAGTTTAACTTATGGTATCCTCAGGGTCTTAAAAAGTCTTAAAATGTCTTCATTTTTAAAATCAAAATTTTAGGCCAAAAAAACTCTAAAGTTCACTGAAATATTGTGTTGTAGGTCTTAAATCATTTTAGACAAGTCTGTTCTTATGTCCATGTAAAGCTACCTAATCTGGCCAACACCTATCCAATCACTATCATTCCATATTAATAAAGGTTTTAACAATAGTTTATTCATTAACTGTTATTTATTAACTCTATTTACCAACTCTATTTATATTTATATTTATAAACATATGGTTTAATTATTTTCCTTACAATAACATTTGTTGTACATTTTTTTAATGTTTTAACTGGGTCGTTAGAAAAACTCCTTAATGTTTAGCCTTGTGTGAATTTCATTCATAATGGTCTTAAAAAGGTCTTAAAAAAAGTTCTAAATTTGACTTGATAAAGTCAAACCTGTAGAAACGGTTGAGGACAAACAACCCATACAGAAATCTGATACCTGTATATAGCCATATATGAACATATATATAAAAATAGAGCTATTATATTTGGACACATGTACATGTTTGTAATTCTAATAGTTGGAAAAATATATATCTAAATGGCTATTTTTGCAATATTTTGACATGTTGCATGTATGTACATTTATGACATACAGTCTATTTTTATATATATTAGAAATCTAAACATGAACTTTGTTACATACTGTATGTGATTTCAATATATTGCTACATATCAGATTTCATAAAGGGAAACATGAGCAACTATCACCAAAAACAGCTGTGGGTCATTAATATAACAATCCAGCAAGCATTTTTGTGTTTAAAAGATGTCTAATAGACATCCATTTATAATACACAGACATCTTGTCTAAAACAAGACTCAATATGGTCTGACAGTGAAAATCTAATAGACGTCTAACAATAGTTCAAATTTAGACTGGTCATCAAATGCACATGAATGAATGTCTACACATGAAATCTGTCTACATTAGGCTATTTTTTGACTATTTTTGGTCAATTAGATTTTCTCTGACGAGCCTTATTTTAGCTAAGATATTTATGTTTGGACAGCTATTAGATGTAAATTATACACAGAATTGCTTGGTGGGAATACAGTATTAAGAATCAAGGGTATGTAAACTTAACAGGACAGCTTTTTGTTTTATTCAACTATTATTAGTTGTAAATATTAGTTGCAAACTAAATTGGTTGTACTGTGTGTGTGTGTGTGTGTGTGTGTGTGTGTGTGTGTGTGTGTGTGT
>CAIGQZ010033055.1:3610780-3643653 GCA_903798205.1 Danio tinwini
GTGTGTGTGTGTGTGTGTGTGTGTGTGTGTGTGTGTGTGTGTGTGTGCGCGCGCAGGTGTATGAATGTTTCCCAGTACTGGGTTGTAGCTGGAAGGGCATCCGCTGTGGAAAACATATGCTGGATAAGTTGTGTCGCTGTGGTCGACCCCTAATGAATAAAGGGACTAAGCTGAAGGAAAATGAATGAATAGTAGTCCAATTATAGTTTATGTGAAACATTTTTCATGTCAGTAATATAACATGCCTTTTTTATGATCCCTCTTATTTTGTTAAAATAACAAGCATTGTGTTTGTAAACGTGTGATTTCAACTGTGTTTGATTTCGTAATCAAATACATTTCATTGTTTTCATTGGCCAATAGTTTCATAAATCTCCTCTGCTCTTTCAGCACTGCACACTTTCCACATAACCGTGCACTACATTGGTCAGAAGGTTTTGCGGCAAGAAGTAATGAGCAACGATGTCCGGATCTCTTACAAACTTCCCTCACCTGTTCCTCCATCTCCACCGTCTCTTAGTGGCTCCAACTTCCATCGAATCACTCTCCCGCACCCTCCATCAGATATTGGCACAGACTCCAGTCTCGCCCCACGCTTGAATGCTCTTAAATCCCTGCTGCCCTTCATGGAATGGGGAGTAGTGCTGACCTCCTTACAAGGAGGCATCTATGCCAAGCGCTTCTGCCAAGGAAGGGTCTTCTGGAGAGGACCACATAGTACCACCACAGGACCCTGTAAAATGGAAAGATCAGGCACGCCAACCCAGCTGTTCAACCGGGAGACATTTCAACAAGGTAAGTGTTTCACAAGCATCTTTTGTGCATTATAAAACCCAAAAAACTTAGAATAATTATTATTTAATAAGTTCCTTACTCTTCGATGGCTTAAAGGTTAATACAAACATTTACAGAATACTAGTTTTTTCATCTGGGGCCATATTCACAAGTCATCTAGGTCAGGGATTCTCAACCCGTAGGCCACACCTCACTAGTGGGCCTCAGCAATCCTGCAGTTGGGCTGCGAGACTGCTTAAAATTAACTTAATTATTGTACGATTAGTGCGTGCCCATACAGAAGGATCTAGCAGGAATCTGTGTTGTTTCAGTGAATGTGTTTCAACAGACTTAGAGTGTTTGTACTGTATTTTACTTTTTTTATGGATATGATCAATAGATGAATAGTAATCAGTCAAATACAAAGCAGCAGCTTTTTTGCCATCTCCTGTGGTCCTGTACAGGTTCATGTATTAAAGCAAAGACCTAAATACTCTGAAGCTGTAAAAAATACCTGAAGAACTCAAGAGCTTAATATATATATGTATATTAGGGGTGTGACGAGATGCCTACTCCACGAGACATGAGATTGGGTTCACGAGAACGAGACAAGATTTTTACAATATTTTTAAGAAATCCTCAATGATGAAATATATGAATGGAAAATAGTCTTTTATTCAACTGGGAAAAAAACCCAAATCGCAAAACTACTTAGGTGCTTTCTTTAAATTAACTTGTAATGAATGATATTTTACTTCTATTTTAATGAATTATACGCAGTAATGGACATACAAACACTGCTCAATATTTAGCTAATAGCCTATGTGAATGGAAAATAATCTTTTTATATATAATTTTTAATATTAGCTAAATGTTTGCTAATATATGAATGGAAAATAGATTTTATTCAACTAGAAAAAAAATCACAAAATACAAAACAATTTAGGTGCTTTTTAAAAACATTGTAATAAATGTTATTTTATTTCTATTTAAATGAATTCTATGTCATAAAGGACACGCAAGCACTGCTAAATATTTAGCTATAAACTCTACCGACTGGCTTCTCCCCTGTACAATTTCACATGATATATCAAACTTATTTCCACACACTGAAACAAATATATGTAATTTTTTGTATTTGATTTTTAATTTATTAAATGAGTTTCACTTTCATTTAGCAAGATTTCATTCAGGCCCTGTGGCTCACTCTGAGCTACTGGATGCGATTATGCGAATAAGAAGGACTGATAGGAGAGTTGTTTTAATGGAGTTTGATACCGCACGCAGAATGAAAAAAAATTTCAGCTTTTTCCGGACCGTATAAACGTGTGTTCCGTGATGATGATTTGACGATGAGTCTCCAGGAGTTCATTCAGTGAGTTTGCGTGTTTGTTTGCGTACGCTTAGAGATGTGTGCGTCTGTGGTGCTTTACTGACTCACTAGGTGTGTAAGTCCTGTTGCAAAATGCCGCTAAAAGTGCTTGACGGTGTTAATAGTTTGATTAGAGTGACAAGCGCAACTCTGAGGCCAGCCTGGGTTGCCAGGTGTGTGCAAAGCACTTTATTTGCAGATCAAATCCAATCCTGCCTCCAATCGTCAATGCTAATTTCACCCTCACGCTCCATCGTAACATCACAACTCACGAGACAACTTTTCACCTCGACGAGAAATCTCGCCGCGATTTAATCTCGCGAGATCTCGTCGTACGAGATCTTGTCACACCCCTAATATATCTTTGCCATGATGACAGTAAATAATATTTTACTAGATATTTTTCAAGACACTTCTATACAGCTTAAAGTGACATTTAAAGGCTTAACTAAGTTAATTAGGTTAATTAGACAGGATAGGGTAATAAATCTGACTTTACCTGTATATATATATATATATATATATATAGACAGTATATAAAGAGAAGTTATGCTGCAGTTATGTTTGGCTTTTGACACATTATTTAAATTATGTGGCTAGAAATAGCTATTAACTTCTTTTTTTATAAACCTCAGGATTGAACCCTCAAAAATAGTTTTTATGTGTGGGCGATATATATATTGCATCACCAAAAATGATTGAGGTCATGTCCGTGTGTTGTGTAATAAGTCCATATAATGATTATTTTAAAGCCGATTTTTAAAATCATTTGACTACAATGAGCTTTGAATAAATTATGGCCTTAATTGTGGTGGTTCCTTCTTATGATAAGAATTATGTTATCAAATATATTTTTACATTTATTTGTAAATAAATAAACAAAAACAGCAAAAACAAAAATATTGATATAAGAAAATATTTGCATAAAAATATGTTCTAAATATTTTAAAATATGTTAAAATGTTAAAAATATTTATTTGCTTAATTATTCTCTATTCACGGCTGGACCAGTTGGCATTTCTGTGTGAAGTTTGCATGTTCTCCCCGTGTACGCATGGGTTTCCTCCAGGTGCTCCAGTTTCCCCCACAGTCCAGACATGTGGTATAGGTGAATTGAATAAACTAAATTGGCCGTAGTGTATGAGTGAATGATTATGTATGGATGATCCCAGTACTGGGTTGCAGCTGGAAGGACATCTGCTGTGTAAAACATATGCTGGATAAGTTAGCGGTTCATTCTGCTGTGGCGATCCTTGATGAGTAAAAGGACTAATGAGGGACTAATAAAAGGGGAAAATGAATGAATGAATATTCTCTCTAAGAACATACATGAACTTGTAACATTGGATGGAAGAAACTCTTTATTTAATGTCTAAAGTATTAAAAGCAATGAACATAGATTATAGAATGTGATTCTTATCTTAGTGTAAATTAAAATCTTTATTTTAATGTGTCAATGTTTTTATCTTGAAACTTTTGCTTGGATATGACTAGAGTTGTGACGATGAGGAAATTTCCCCACCGGTTAATCGACATGTGACATGTTACCTCTTTTGTTCTGCTTTTAAATAGCTTATTAATGCGTGCGTATTACACTTTCACTTTCAGTTTTGCGGGAATTGGCAATTCGGCGTCAACTGTTTAAATGGACGACAACGAAACTACAAAAAAAATCACTGTTATTAAACACAGAACTTTTATTAACATAATGGGAAGAAACACAACAATGCTACAGGCTGAAAAAACTGTGGAAGTTGGAACCAAACAAATAACATTCATAGAACGTTTATTAGCCTTTTTTACAATGTTTTTAAAATGAATAAGAAAATAAAATAGAAAGATAAATAATTAAATTGCACAAAGTTTAAATAAGATTAAACGAATTAACAAATATAACAGAAAAACTTCCAAAATTACATTATAGGCTACAAAAATGACAAGTCAGCAGTCTTAAAAAAATAAACAAAAACACTGTAAATTGGCATTTATTAACAGTGCAGTCTACATGTTCTTAGCCAGGAAACCCAACATGTTGACCATCTCTGGCTTAAGATGGGATCTTGTGGGGCTCACTATGTTCCCCATCGTGCTGAATACTCTCTCGGATGCGCAGCTTGTTGCGCACACGTAAAGATACTTTTTGGTTACCTTTGCCAACAGGGGGAACCTACTTTGGTTGTCTTTCCACCAGGCCAAAGGATCCTGCTCTGCGTTAATAGGGGATTCCTGAGCATAGATGGATATTTCTGACACCACCTGTTCTGGAATAGTTAAATTTGCTGTCATAGTGTCTGCCTTTCTTTTTAATAAACTGGCCAACGGTTTTTTTTTCTTTTGGGCTGTGGGTCGACCACGATGTCGGCTTCCTCTTCATTTTGTTCTCCCTCTTCTCTCATGGAGTGCACTGACTGCGCTTTCCTATCGAGGATGACCGCTTCTTCCTCTATCATTTTATTGATCTCTTCAACATTCGGGTCGTAGTCACCTCTGTAGCGCGGGTCCAGGAATGTTGTCTTGCGCATAAGCTGCTGGCTTGCTTCTGGCAGAGCTTCATATTTCTTGTCTAAAATAGACATGATGCTGGCTTTAAGGTTGGCTGTCATTATCCAATGGGGCCAATGTGTCTTCTTTAATGAGACGTAGCACAGGGAGAAGAGATGACGTGGTTACGTAATTCTCTCCAGACAAAATGTCAGTAAACTCACTTACTGGCTTTAACGCTTTGTTCAGCGATTGCAACACATCCTCGTCTTGCCATGTGATGCTCACATTGACTTTACAATCTTCAGCAAAAACTTGATTCATGACCGTCCTCTGCTCTAGAATCCTATCAATCATTTTTTGCTTAAGGCCCCAGCGAGTTGCACAGTCCTTAAGGAGAAAATAAATTCATTATTATTATTGTTATTATTATTATTATTACCACCAATGATAATAAAACAGCATAAGATGGTGATATTAAACACGGAAGATTCGAAAAAGTGCACAAAAAAATCTCAAACTTTCTCTTAAGCCCCGGTCAGATCACACGATTTTTATTGTCGGTTACAAAAGTCACTATGTAAGATTATGTGATTTTTTTTTATTTACTAATTATTTTTTACTTGATAAAATCTTGACTTGTCGTGGGTAACAAATGTGCCAGACCACACGTACCTTCACGATCAGTCATCCCGTGACATTTACGCCGAGCGTTATTTCCCAAAGCAGTGAAGAGTGTTGCTATTACAATATTCCTTATCTCAATTTCACATTTTGTTTTAAATATTTATATCTCAATAAACACTGATGCTTGCAGACAACTAATAACTACATTATTTAAAGACATTCGTTATGACATTGATAAGATCAAACTTTTATGTTTCCTTTTTTGAAATTAATATATTTGTTTTGAAATCTAAATGTATATTTTTCTGCCAATGTTGCTATTAAACACTCCCTGAACATGAAATGAAAATACATCAGCAGCAGTGAAGCATTAATTAAATCATTATTTTCCACAAAGCGGAACAAATCATCACAGCATAGTTGGACGAACACAAACAAAAATATAATTCATATATGTTTCTTGGAAAAAATATCTTTTTGAAACAAATTTCATTTGCTATAATTTGTAACTTAATTGTTATGTATTTTTTGTTGGTTAGTTAACTACTAGATAAAAAGAATAATGAATAACCTGTAAGGAATCAGCTCTTTGGTTTAACTCACGTTTAAACTTTGGGGAATCAAATCTAAAGACTCGAACATGATTCACATAGAATTATTGAAAGCTTACACTTAACCTACTCATTTGTCCAGCAAATAGAACGGTTAGTGTAAAGCAATCCTGTAATATATTATTATATGGCCAACGATAACAATATAAAAACAGTATCTAATTATTTAATGAGCAAGATAACAGTATCTGAAGCTGAGACATTAACTTATAAAGCACACAACACACCAACACGGATCTTAAAACGAAACAAATGTTTATTGCTACTCTACAACACAACGTACTAATCTAGATAAAACAAACGCAAATACATACACACACACAAACAGTTTGAGGAGAGTTATGACGGAGAACGAGTAAAACTTCGACTTCTAGTGTTTGCTAAGTTCTTAGCATTGCAACCTGACAGAAACCATAAAAGCAGAGAATTTGGCTATTCTTTACTACTTAAATATAATTCACACCAGTTCAGCAATGGATAGAAACCTTGTTTGTGTTACTTGCGATTCTGATGGAATTTTGGTTTCCTCGAATGGTCCAAGGGGAAATCCCGGCGAAGCTGATTGGTCAGCGTAGCAACTTCAGTGAGGTGCTGGAATTCCCTCGTCGGTGGAGAGGGGTTTCCTTACTTTCAGGAAAGTTTGGAGTCGGTTGCTAGGGATACAGATGTTGGACGAGGGGGTTTAAAGTTTCGGTCTCGTGGAGTCCTTCCTGTCTTTCCTGGAGTTTCGGCTCTCTGCGGAATTCCGTAGTTATGACAGAATTTCAGAGTTCTGATGAGTTGACCCGATGGCTTGTTGTTGAAGCGGTTGCGCAAGCAGATCGGGGGTTGAGCTGGTAGCAAGTGAACGTCGCGGTTTGCTCCGTGATGCAACAAGGCTTCCGGGGAGGCGATGTAACGGCCAGCACGTGAAGAGCAAAGTCCGGGCAGCGACAACGGTGACGAGTGGCAAAGACTTCTTCAAGACGAAGAAAATCAGACCCTACTAAATCAGACGACATTTCTGTGTGGAGTTTTGCTTGTTCTCCCCATGCTCGCGTGGGTTTTCCCCGGGTTCCCCGGTTTCCTCCCACAGTCCAAATAACACGCACCCTAAGTAAATTGAACACACAAAATTTATACCATAGTCAAGCTCTAAGCAAGCACTCTTGAACTCTTGAATTGTAAATTCGACTTCTCTCGTTCCCCTCATGTGATAAATGAAATATGACGCATTGTAGCTATGTTTAGATTTTAATTATAGTGCAAGCTCTTGTCTTAAGTAAATTATTTAGAATTATATTGTCCATTTATTCAAATAAATATTTAATAAAAAAAAATACTTTAAAAACAAATGTGGGGACGGTGTCACGGTGGAAAAGTGATGTCACCGATGTTGCGTCTTAAAACCGTCAACACCGTCTATTGTGGCAAGCCTAGATATGACCACATAATATTGCACTTTCTGACAGGGACTTCTCTCCTCCCAATCAGACAACAATGTGTCCAAAAGTTAGTAAACATGCTGACATCATCTATTGCAACCAGGTCAACCCCACCCTTAGTCTTTGCCTTAGCTTCGGCTTTATGAATAGGTTTTCAGAGGAAAACTAGCTCCAATTTTTATACTGATATTTATGAGAACTCTTAGTAGTAAGATATAAAATGTTTTGTGAATATTGGCCCTGATTTGTCTGACAACACATGGGAATCTGGTAGAAACTTGTTGAATCCATATGATTGTTTGACAAATTATTGACAAGGCACTCCTGTTCTTGCTGTGTGTAGTTTCTAATGTGTACTTATAGTTTTAGTAGTATTTTTACATTGCATTTCTATTACCAACAAATAAAAGGCCCTTTAATTTGATCTTGTGTTATGTCCTAGTCCCCCTGCGTGAATGCCCCTTTTTGTGAATAATAACTACCTTAGTATGTAGCAGAAGAGTAGGCAAGTTTTGAGACATTTCCATTATACAACCTTGTGCTGAAACCTACCGCATAATCATATCTGCTGTATAGAGCACCATAAACGTCCTTATGTACACACTGCATCATTTATTTACACCACTCAAACAATTCTTCCTATTGTATTGGAGAGAACTCTTGTTGTTCTGCCAGTCATCATGACTTTTAGTTCTTTCCATAATAAAGAGGATGATGTGCTATCTTTATAAACATTCAACGAAACAAAACACATATAGATTTAAAGGCTTAGTTAAACCAAAAATGAAAATTCTGTTGAATTACTCCTTTATTGACCTTTATTAATCTTCAGAAAACAAATGACGATATTTAGATGAAAACCAAGGCCACACTCATTATTTATAGACAGCATAAATCCCAAATCCAGAAAAAGGACCAAACTCAGAACACTCTATGTGATTTCTGTGATTTAACTGTAATCATATGAAGCTCCAAGAACACTTTTGTGCATCAAATAAACACAAAAAATGACTTTGTTCGACAATGTCTTCTCTTTCTAGTCAGGTCATCAGGGTGCATGTTTACTACAGGTAATACAACAAATTGCCATTCGTGTCAGCAGCACAACACACAAGCATTGCATTGCCCATAGTAAATACACAGCCTAATTGAACAGGGAAGACATAGGCAGACAAAGTAGTTTCTGTTGTTTTTATAATAATAATAATAATAATAATTCCTTACATTTAGAGGGTAAAAAAGAATGCCACAACTTTGAAAATCTGCATTAAATCAAAGAAACATGTTGGAACCTTGGGTAATTAATTAATGTGAAGAGTACTTAAAGTTTTTTTTCAGTAGAAAACAATTTGCCCCCCTCCAGACAGTCGAGTGACATTAACCTGATACTCGAACTCGTTCCACACTCTCTGTAGCATTTTGGGCATAACAGTTTGGATAGCTGCAGTTACTCCTCAGTGTGAAACTTAGGAGCTTCCTTAAACTGATAACAGAAAGAGCTATTGTGGTTTTCTTTTTGTATCACCCTGTATATAGTGCTTTTCTGGACACTCAAAGCGCTTTTACACATTTTTTGGGGTGGGAATCCCCTTATCCACCACCAGTGTGCAGCATTCACCTGGACGACGCGACGGCAGCCATATTGCACCAGACTGCACACCACACACCAGCTGATTGGTGGAGAGGAGACAGAGTGATGAAGCCAGATATGATATGAGGATGGTTAGGAGATGGACAAAGGCCAGTGGGCAAATTTGGCTAGGATGCTGGACCTCGGTTTAACGTTTCATCTTAAGATGGCACTCACTGAGCAGTATAGAGTCCCCATTAATATACTGGGGCGTTAGGACCCATGCAGACCGCAGGTTGAGCGCCCCCTGCTGGCATCACTAACACCACTTCTGGCAGCAACCTAGCTTTCCCGTGTGATCTCCCATCCAGGTACTGACCGGGCGACCATGTGACAATTGCAGAGAGCTAGCTGCCAGTGTGCAAAGGTTTTCTTGGAGTGCGGTATGATAACAGTTGAACTACTGAAGTCAGAATGAAGTGTACTTCCTTTAATGTACTTTAAACAAATCAGGACAGTTGCTGTCTATCGAAAGTCAGAGATCTCGCTGATGAAATCTAAAATATCTTGTTTTTGATAGATTTTCATGCATACACATACACAAAGCCCACAGCCCTTTCCCAGAATAGAACATATAATAGTTTTCTAGCTGTCAGTTACTTTAGTCTGAAATTACAGGTGTTTGGAGAGACATAATAATAATAATAGTAATAATATTAAAATAAATTATACATAATGCATACACAATAATACATACATGACAATAAAAAATGAAAAAGTATATACAGTGCTGAGCATAATTGAGTGCACCCCATTTTGAACATAAATATTTTATCCATTTCTCAGTGTATATAGGCAATGTATTTTGGTACAACAGATTTATTAAACAAATATATTTATTAAAATTATATTTTAGTCACCAAACATATTTAGAAATTGAAAGATAATACAATTAAATTCAAGCAAAATATTGCAAAAAAATAATAATAATTACAATCTACAAATTTTTTTACTAAATCTTTCAATTTCTTTGCATCTCTTGATTTTTCCTCTTTTTTAAATTTGTATTTAATATTTTTGTATAACATAAATTTGGGTGTACTAGTTTTTGGGCCGTTATCGTAAGTTATTTTGATAGATAAGCTCCAGATTTGGCTTCAGTACTGACTAATCTAATGTATTTGCACAAATATAATATTGTATAGCTTCCTATTAAAAATATTAATTAAAAAAATAGATTTGTGAGGGGTGTACTTATACATGCTGAGCACTGTATACATACATGTAGACACTTTCCAACAGTGAAAAGATAAATAATATTATTAATAAAGAAAAAAAGATAAATTAGGTAATTAAAAACAAAATATTAGTAGGGCATTACATAATATGATCAATGTAATCAATAAAAAGGGTGCCATATTTTATAGAATTGTTTTTCCGATCCGCTTAAAAATACCTAATCTTTTCAAGGTAAAGACAAGCCAGGAGGGGATCTTTCCACTTGAGCAGAATTGCTCTGCGTGCTAATGAAGAAGAGAAGGCAAGAATCTTACGCTTTAACACAGATAAACATGAGTCCTCTGGAGCAACTCCAAATGATGCCACAAGTGGTCCTGGCTCTAATCTATATTAAAGAACCACAGAAAGGTTGTCAAATATTGATCTCCAGTAGAAGAGTGCCATCTGAAATGTTCTTTTTAAAATGAGCAGTTTTCTTAGCTTCCTATGTTTATATTGAGTTATTTCACTTTAAAGGCAAAGAATATAACATATACACCATAAATGCTAAATTTCTGAACATACAGTAAATGCATAGTAAATGTGCCCATTGTAAAACAAACTTTTCAGACAAAATGAAGTTCTTTGATTATTTCACCAGTAAGAGACATTTCCCAGCCATATTATGTTTGCAATGTGTGGTCATTGGTAGAAAATTAGGACCTATTAATACGTACTAATGTTAGGCAAGGCAAGTTTATTTATATAGCACATTTCATACACAATAGTAATTCAAAGTGCTTTACATCAACATTAATAAAAGAAACAAGAAAATAAAAATGATTTAAAGAATTATAAATTATTAAAACTGGTAAAAACTGATAAAAATGTGTTAATATGTGTTTATAGACAAGTAATAATACTTTAAAATCTATTCTGAATGTAACTGGGAGCCAGTGTAAAGACCTGAAGACAGGTGTGATGTGCTCTAATTTCCTTGTTCTTGTCAGAATCCTGTTCTGGATAAGCCACATCTGTCTGACTGTCTAATGTTAGCAATATTGTCAGCAACATTAGCGTTGTTAGCAAGACTTGTCACTTAAAACTAGAAGTCTCTTTGTATAATACCCCATTTCTAAATGATTACAGTATTAATTGGAAATGTCTTTCTTCTTCTCAGAGTTGGAATGTTTCCGCAATGGAGGAAAACAACCTCAAAGTGAGATCATTCTGTGTGTTGGAGAGGAGCTCTTGGAGGGAGATAACATCTCTGATAAACACATTATCATTAAGGTAAATGAATAAAATATGTACATATATAGATCATATGCTGCATTTGCCATGTAGGTTAAAGGGCACCTATGATGAAAATCATCGTTTGTAAGCTGTTTGGACAGAACTGTGTGTAGATATAGTGTCCACTGTCATATTGGGGTGATATAAAGACAATAAGTCTTTTTTTTTCCTGACGTTAAAGTAGGATCCAACTCCATCCTATTTTTGAGGCAGACTCCAATGTGACGTAGGAGTGCGGTTTCCTCGCCCACCAAATTGATTGACAGCCGCACATTAACATGTCTTCATAGTAACGCATACAGGGGCGGACTGGGAAAGCATTTTCAACCGGGCCAAAGTAACTGTCAGTCAGGCCACAACTTATGCAAACTAGAAAGTGAAGAGCGGGTTTGTTGGGGTGCAGTGGTGTTGCGCGACAGGCCAGAGTGCTGGTGGCAGGCCACATCCGATGCGATATAGAAAGTGAAGAGCGGGTGGGGGCGCAGATTGACCGACAGGCCACCGGGAAATGTCCTGGTGCTCCCTATGGCCAGTCCGCCCCTGAACATATAATCATATCAACAAGACAGAATGTGCACAAAGCAACTGGATTAAAAGATCTGTTGAGCTTGCTGTGATCATCAATCAAATGTGATCAAGAATGAGTTTTACAAGTTTAAAACGTTAAAACAGTGCATGATTACAGCGATTTTACTGTCTTTATCACCACAGCTGCATAGTGTCAGTACAATTATAAAAGAAGACGCTCTAATCCCCGTTCGTGGACATTAAATCAGCTTTATTTTGTACATCAACATAACAGATTTTCAAACAGCAGTGGATAATAACGTGTGTCCTGTTATATTTGCTGTGCAAAAACAGTGCAAAGTTAAACGCGTGCTGTGTGCATCTTTGAAACAACATTGTGTGTGATTCATCGTTGCAACTCCACAACAAATACATCAAAATAATCATTAGGAAAAGTTCTTACTGTAGTATTTCTCACAAGCATTAGGTGAGATCTGCGTCGTTCATGTCTGTCACTGTGCTGTTTATCTGAAGCAGCTGAATTGGAGATTGAGGCACACTCTGACAGGCACGTGAGAACGGTGGGCGGGGAGAATTAGCATTAAAGGCACAGGTAGCAAAAACAGCTACAATGTATTTAGAGCAGAAAATCCAATATTCTTAAAGGTATAATAAATAATCTAATGTGTGTTTTGAGCTGAAACTTTACAGACACATTCTGGAGACACAAAAGACTTATCTTAAATCTTGAAAAAAAATAGGTGCTCTTTAATGCTTAAACTGCTATCTTAAATACAACAAATTTAAAGGGT
Source organism: Danio tinwini (assembly GCA_903798205.1). Classification (NCBI taxonomy): domain Eukaryota; kingdom Metazoa; phylum Chordata; class Actinopteri; order Cypriniformes; family Danionidae; genus Danio; species Danio tinwini. The sequence goes on from CAIGQZ010033055.1 coordinate 3,623,473, forward strand.
AGTTTTTTAAAGCTTATGGCTCGTTTCCACTGAGTGGTACGGTACGGTTTGGGTCGGTACGGGTCGGTACGGGTCACCTTTATCAGGCTTGCGTTTCCCCTACAAAGGGTACCCTTTTGGTGAGCGTGGTGTATTACAGAGAGTTTCAGTCGAATAACTGTCTACAGTAAAGCTGTACAGGTCGTTCACATTATATGAGAAGCTCTTCTAACAAAACAAATGCTTTAAACATATTAATACTTGTTTATAAATGTTTATTACTAACATTTCTATGAACATGATTTCATTATAACTGCAGATCAATGACAGTGTGACAGTGTTACAGCCTACTGTAACGTCTGCAATTATATAAAATAAATAAATAAATGCAACATATATGAACACATACAGACCCTTACAGTCTCCGATATGTTACCACTTACAGATAAACTACACACAGCATACATTAAGTCCTTGTTTGAGTTAAAAAACAACACGCAACATATACAAAAAGGCTTCTCTTTTTTTCTGCGCTTCACTCTCACGTTTGTCCTTTTCTTTCTAAATGGATCAGATGTCGAAGACGCTTCATTAATCACACGTTATTATCATCAGCTCAAGAAGTTCGTTATATCAAATCTAGATGCGATCGCAAGCTCCCTGGAGAATGCGAAAACCGCTCATACTTTTAGACTTTTAGGCGGCCTCGTAAAACAACAACAGGACACGGCAGATTCTTGGCTTTGTGGCTGTTCATCAAGACAACGACAAGGTTTGTTTTGAGCCCGGGTCATCCATGGATCGTTATTGTAATGTATATAGTTGTCTCAGCTGTGTATTTAAAAACATGGCGGCTCCATTGTTTTGGTTCTGGCTAGCTCCATGAGATTGTGACGTATCTCTGTAAACCAATCAGCATTCAGCTGCGCGTGTAGCTCCACCTTTTGGTACCCTTTCTCGTCTTTGGTACCCTTTCGAAAGGGAGCCGAAAAAGTGGTACGGTTCAGTACGGTACGCTTTTGACAGTGGAAATGGCCATAAAAGCGTACCGAACCGAACCGTACCGTACCACTCAGAGAAAAGGGCCATTAGTGTCGTTTCAAACACAAATGATGTTTTGCACTCCTTTGATATAATAAAGCTAATGGTTACAGTCAAGCTTAAAAAATGTTTTTAAAAACACCCTTAAAAACTCAAAGCGTCGGCGCAAAAGCCTAGTGGTTAGCGCGCCGACATATGGTGCAGTAGCACGTCAGAGCGTCCCGAGTTCGAATCCCGGCTCGTGGACATTTCCCTACCCTATCCCCCTCTCTCTCTCTCCAACTTCGCTTCCTGTCTCAATACTGTCCTATCTAAAAAAAAGGCCAAAAAAATCTTAAAAAAAAAAAAAAAAACTCAAAGCAATTTTGAATAATAAATCATATAGTATAATGACATTATCTTATTCACATTTGTGCATAATTAAACCTACAGTCTTGACCTAAAAATTCAATGCACTGTATTCAAAATAATACTAATTGATCAACTAAACAAGTTCATTGTAATTTGTGACCAATTACTATGCATGTTGGAAATGGGGTAATTGACCCTTCGCTAAGCCCCATCCTCCTTAGTTACTGTTGCGCCTGTCAAGCTTTCATGCCTGGCACGTCTATTACAATATGTATGCACCAGTGTCAGACATTCCCAGGGATATAATTAGTCATTTTTGGCGAACAGGTGAGATATCTGAGAAAGCCAGACAAAAAAGGACTGCAGTATGCATTACAGGGGTATACTCACGACTTAATACGCAACCAATTTGAAAATTATTTTTCAAATTGAAGCTAAAGCCTAGCCGCCTCGTACACTGACCATTCAACAGCTTAGCTCATGCACAGCAGGATAGGTGAAATTTGAAAAATAATCTAATAATAACAAATTAAACCATGATTTCTATTTTTTGCCAAAAAGCCTGATAGACTAATTGTTGTGCAATGAAATATAGCGTTACTAACCAACGAGGAAACACGCATGGACAGTGCTTCAACATAATTCATTCATAGAAAGAACAGCCAGAAAGAAAAAATTGATGGATTTGTGCCAAATATTAACATTATTGACCCATAACATACCTATAACTGAGTACCCATAAGTACCTATAACTGTATGTTTGTACAGTATGTTTCTGTGCTTTTTATACAGTTTCTATTCTAATTTGCAGTTAAGTGGAAAAAATAAATAAATTGAAATCAAAGTATAAATAGCAGAAGTGAACAGATTTTCCCTACCAGCAAATATTAATCCGACACCAAATATAAAAGCAGACACTAACACGCTATAACGTTGTCATCGATCGATGACTAAATCTCCAAAAGACAAATGAAAACATTGGTGAATTATAGCTCTGACTTGGACATGAAGGTTATAAATGACTGAAAAACAGCAGCGGGTGAAGTATATTGATCGCAAGTGCTCAGTTTGTGATCATATCTCGGTTTTGTTCTGTTGATATGAATGACTGGATTATATGACTGGATTGTCCTGCTTTCATGGCATCTCACACAGCTCCTCCTGCGCGTAGTTACGGTTGCTAAGCCATGAATGGTGTGTAGCAGTTTTCGGGTGTGGCTTATGCCGAGTTCAGACTGCATGATTTCAGCCCCGATTTTGACTCGCCAACAGGTTTTGTGAAATAGCCAACAAATGCCTGAAATCACAGGCAAATCGATGCTCGTGCACGCGAGTGACAAGCATACAGTATGAACTATCAAGGACGCGATATGACGGAATCGCAGATGAGTTGCGGACGCCCGTGAGATATTTGGCGTGCTAAATATCTGGAGCTGTTGGCGATGCAAATCATGCAGTGTGAAATGTGTTCTGACTGAAAATAACATCCGCGATCACCTACAGCCAATGAGAGTGCAGCAGTCACTAGCGTGGTTACATGCAGGCCAGCAGGAGGCTGGGGGAGAAGTTAAAAGTGTTCATTTTCTGTTGATTTGGACCCAAGAAATGGAGGAAAAACGAGTGTAAAATTGGCGTAAGCACTGTGTTTGACATGTCATCTGATCAATATTACAATCAGGTCGAAAAGTAAAAAAAAAATTAAGGGGAGAATGTTAATTCTCTTTTAAAGCCAGGTGAGCAACACAAGTTTCTAAAGTTAAAGCCTTCTTTTTCCATTATTTAGTTAATAACGAAAGATATATTACGTGATATATATTACATGACCTCGCATTGTTTCCATGTCACGTTTATTTGGTTGTGAGGCGTAGTTTGGACAAAGTTGTCTGTGATTCTTCCTATGTTAAAGTCATACAGTATGAACTCTCCTGTCGCCGATCCATCCTACAGTGTAAACACAGCGCTGACAGAGCACTAGCCCAGATAGTCATGCAGTGTAAAAACATCCGTGACACCACTACTTTGAAAATCATGCAGTCTGAACTCTGCATTAGCGAAGGGTCAATTAAGACAGTTAATCCAGAAATTATAATGTACTATTTACTCACCCTCAAGTGTTTTCAAAATTTGAGTATTTTGCTTCTGTTGAACCCAAAAGAAGTTATTTTGGCCCAATCCCAATTCTACCCCTTAGCCTGTCCCCTTACCCCTACCCCTTGTTTTGTGCATTCGCGTGAAGGGGTATGGTGTCCCAATTCTCTTTAGCTTGAAGGCGTAGGGCTAAGGGGAAGGGCTAGATATCCCGTGAAACTGAGATTCTTTAGGACCACACTCGAAACCAAGGGCTAAGAGAATTTTCCAGAATATACCATCTACAATGGCAAAATGGCTGCACACAGAAATCAGGAGATGCACAAATTAGTTTTTTTTTGTCATTATTATGAATTTTTACAAAAAAATATATATATAGCATATATTTTAATACATTCATAACAGCAGTCGCTTTCTATAATCCATAAAAATAACTTCTGTATAGCAGTCCCACAATGTACTTTCACATTCGTCACTCAATGACACTGGAATACCGTGTCAGAAATGGGGGAAAGACCTTTTTACAGTGTCTGGTATTAGTTAATGTTGTTTTTGTGTGTTTACATTGATGAATATGGCCACAGTGTAAATGCACAGTATAGTTACGATCTTGTTGCCACGTTATATCGTTACGATAACATAATATCATTGCCTTCTGTGATTTCCTGAAGATAAATACCAAAAAATAACGCAACTGGAATAACTAGAGCAGCACTATAAAGCTTGCGTTGACATATGATGACGTTTGCTGATACTGTAGTGGTGTCCCATTTCTTAGCCGTAAAATTTAAAGCCCTTCCTTTTCACACTCTGTTTCAAGGGCAAAGGGGAAAACATAAAATTGGGATTGGGCTTTTGAAGAAAGCTGAAATCCTTGACTTCATGGAGGTCAAGGGACACAGGTTTTCAGCCTTCTTCAAAAATATCTTCTTTTGTGTTCAACACTGCTACGTTTGAATGTTTGGACGTGAAAATAGAATGAATGTTGAGCTTGGGCCAAATTGAAGGTAAAAACTGAAAGAAAATGTCATTATTTGCTTCTTCCAGATCTCTCTTCCTTGGGCTGAGGCGCAGATAGAAGAGGTCAAGGCCTTCAGAGAGTCCATTGCAATTCTCAAAAGTCTTGCCAGCCAGTCTCCCACAGGAGAAGTGACACTGAATTTTGTTGAAGTATCGGAATAACCAGTAAAATACATGAGATAACACTCACTGCATTCTTGACATTATGGATAAAAATCACAAAGAACATGACTTGAGACAACTAGAAGGAACATTGTCCAGTGGTAGTGAGTGTAAATGCTACAATTACTAGCTGCTTCAACTACTATATAAATATATAATCCTATCACACTATTTATAAGTAGTTCAAAATGTCATTAGTCAGTGTAACATTGTACGTTTTACTATTTGTAATTTGTAGCACTGTACAAATCCTGTGCTTTAAGATTTTTAATCGCATTAAATGCATTAATAGCAATGTTCACAATTTACTACAAATGGACTGTTACGTTAAACGGTACATTTTCATTCCAACGCTAATGTGTCAATAAATGTAGTACTCGGCTGAATCCAAGAGCTTTCTTTTACGGATTGGATAAATGTTTTTTTTTTTTTTTTGTCACTACCTGACAAAAGTCTTGTCACCTATCCAAGTTTTAGGAACAACAAATAAAAACGACTTATAGGTGATCATTTGGTATCAGAAGTGGCTTATATAAAAGACAAAGGCCTGTAGATTGCGCTTATTTCACCAAAATAAAATATGATCATGCCTGGATTTTTGATTATTTATTTAGGACAGTAAGGTCTGACCTCGCTTAGACAAAAGTCTTGTCACTTAGAAATAATGTACAGTATAAAATATAGTCATGGTGCAGTGACAAATTATTAATGTTGTGTATGACTCCCATGAGTTTGGAGGACTGCATCTATACATCTCTGCAATGACACAAATAACTTATTAATAAAGTCATCTGGAATGGCAAAGAAAGGGTTCTTGCAGGACTCCCAGAGTTATTATTTGGATTCATCTTCAATGCCGCCTCCTACATCTTACCTCAGACATGCTCAATATAGTTTATGTCTGGTGACTGGGCTGGCCAATCCTGGAGCACCTTGGCCTTCTTTGCTTGCTGAGGCTGAAGTACAAGAAGGAGAGCTATCCTGCTGAAGAATTTGCCCTCTCCTCCTGTGGTTTGTAGTGTAATGGGCAACAAAAATGTCTTGATATCTCAGGCTGTTGATGTTGCCATTCACTCTGCAGATCTCTTGCACCCTCCCATACTGAATGTAACCCCAAATCATGATTTTTACTTCACCAAACTTCACTGATTTCTGTCAGAATCTTGGGTCCATACAGGTTCCAAAAGCAGTATTTGTGATGATTGATTCGCGTGAAGGGGTATGGTGTTCCAATTCTCTTTAGCTTGAAAGCGTAGGGCTAAGGGGAAGGGCTAGATATCCCTTGAAACAGATTTTTCAGGACCACACTCGAAACCAAGGGCTAAGAGAACTTTCCAGAATACACCATCTACAATGGCAAAATGGCTGCACACAGAAGTCAGGAGATGCACAAATTTGTATTTTTTGTCATTATTATGAATTTTTACAACAAAAAAATATATAGCATATATTTTAATACATTCATAACGGCAGTCGCTATCTATAATCCATAAAAATAACTTGTATAGCAGTCCCACAATGTACTTTCACATCCGTCACTTGATGACACTGGAATACCGTGTCAGAAATGGGGGAAAGACTTTACAGTGTCTGGTATCAGTTAATGTTGTTTTCGTGTGTTTACATTGATGAATATGGCCACAGTGTAAATGAACAGTATAGTTACGATCTTATTGCCACATTATATCGTTACGATAACATGATATCATTGCCTTCTGTGATTTCCTGAAGATAAATACCAAAAAATAACGCAACTGGAATAACTAGAGCAGCACTACAGAGCTTGCGATGACATATGATGACGTTTGCTGATGTTGGAGGGGTGATGATTGGGATGCAGTTCAACAGAAGATTCATCAAAACAAATTGACTTCCTGCCACAAGTTTGTTGCTCTTACAACTGGGATCGACAACAAGAATTTTGTCAGGTAGTGTGTGTTATTTTCTTGTTTTTTTTCTGCCTTTAAAGAGCATGCAGTAAAGTCCACAAATCGATCCCCAAAGTTTGCCAGGCATGTCCTAATTATGATCACCAACTCAAGTTGTAGAGTAACAATTTGGGACGGGAAAATCTGAAAAGCAGATCCATGTGCAACAGTTTTATAATATTCCCCATAATATTGTGGAGGACAGCCACAAGGAAGCTAGAGCAAAACAAAGAACAGACAGTCCTCACTTAACACAAAATTCCTCAATGTCTCAAATGCCTTGGGACCTACAGTTGAAATCAGAATTATTAAATCTCATTTAAAATATTTGTGTTTTTTTAAATATTTGCCAAATGATGTTTAACATAGAAAGGAAATGTTCACAGTATGTCTGATATTTTTTCTTCTAGAGAATGTTTTATTTGTTTTATTTCAGCTAGAATAAAAGCATGTTTTTTAAAAAACATTTTAAGGTCAATATTATTAGCCCCTTTAAGCTATATTTTTTCACTAGTCTACAGAACAAACCATCGTTATACAATAACTTGCCTAATTACCCTAACCTGCCTAGTTAACCTACTTAACCTAGTTAAGCCTTTAAATGTCACTTTAAGCTGTGTAGAAGTGTCCTGAAAAATATCTAGTCAAATATTATTTACTGTCATCATGGCAAAGATAAAATAAATCAGTTATTAAAAATGAGTTATTAAAACTATTATGTTTAGAAATGTGTTTAAAAAAATCTTCTCTCCGTTAAACAAAAATTGGGGGAAAAATAAACAGGGGGCTAATTATTCAGGGGGGTTAATAATTCTGACTTCAGCTGTACATGTAGACCTGGATGTGGACAACATAATGGCAGGAGGCTCTGGCACAGCGGCCATAATGGCTGAGGGGTCTGGCATGGTGGCCATAATGGGATGGTAGCCATTACAAGGCTAGGCTTCTGCTGGTATCAAATCATCTTAATGTGATGTGATATCACGATATTGCGCTTAGCTGCAAAAAAAAAAAACGATTTGATTTTAATGCATTAGACATATACTAAGAAATAAACATTATTTAAGATTATTAAATGTTTTTGCAGGTGCCATTACAATATTGACTTCAGTTAAATTAACTGATGTTAACAAATGGAGTCGTATTAGTGTACAGCGAAATATAACATCTATAGTCAGACTTTTCAAATGCCGTATGACGTTGATGGTTTTGTAAGTTTTTGTTTGAAAATAAATTTCCTTTTAAGCTGTTTGGTATTTGGTGCTGTGATCCACTGTGAACCACTGCTAATACAACAATCTGAATATCCTTTAAAGGCACTACACACAACAAAAGTTTAAATATTATTCACTGTATTTTGACGTGCCCACAATGTCAATATTGTGCAAATCTATTATCATGATATATTGAATTCTGATGTCTATATAGGACACGATTCAGTAGTGGTGACCATGACTGGATAAACCTCTGGAGTTAGTCAAAACAGGAAGATAAAAGAATCCACAGTGTGTCTAGAGTACTGAGAAATAGGTCCTAGCAGTATTTTACTTGGCTTCAACCACCTTGACCTAGAGTGCATCTCAATCAGCTCCTTTATTCAGTAGTCAGGCCAGGACACTGATCAGTCAGCCTGAATTTGCTCTGAAACGTTTGCTCCCTTACCATGGCATGTTCCCTTAACAGTAGTACCAAACATGAATCACAAAAACCCAATCATTTAATGTAACGAGAGACGTTTTTTGACAATTTAATTTTATTGATTTATTAATTTTGTAAATAAATTGTATTTATTTGTTACCTATTTAAATTTAACATAAACATAGTGAGGATAAAAACAATCTAGCAAATATTTATAATTGTTTAAATATTGAAATGTCGTTTAAAACTGTTGAAATGTTGCTTGTATATGAATCAAATTATTTAGCTCTTATATACTTTTTAAAACTTTGTTAAAAATATAGTTCTGTTGTTTATAAATTCCAGGTTTGATGTTGTACAACAAGGACGTTCTCACGCCACAGTCTGTGTCCTTATGTGTAGTGAACCAAGCTTCTTACATGCCCTTACCAGCAACTGAATTCATGTCCACGACCTCTGAAGCTAGGTAGCTGATTGAGATGCACCATTAGACATATCTATTTAAATTAAGAGTGACAATAATCCTTAGCACTGATTTGATTAAACACTGCGTAATTGTGGTTATCGTTCCATTCAAATAAACATAAGTCACATTTTTTAATTAAATTAATCAACCCAGTTGTATGTACAGTTGAAGTCAGAATTATTCAAACCCCTCAGATTTTTTTTTTCTTTTTTAAATATTTTTCCCAAATGATGTTTAACAGATCAAGGAAATTTTCACAGTATGTCTGATAATATTTTTTTTCTTCTGGTGAAAGTATTGTTTTATTTTGGCTAGAATAAAAGCCGTTTTTAATAATAAAAAAAAAAATTTGGTCAAAATTATTAGCCCCTTTAAGCTATATATTTTTTCGACAGTCTACAGAACAAACCACCGTTATACAATAACTTGCCTAAATGCCCTCACCTGCCTAGTAAACCTAAGATGGAGGAGAGACTAGTGGCAAAGAGCTTAGAATGACCAAAAGGCGACACTCAATAGAACGTTCCATTGCAACAGCAGCACCCAGCAACAGCCCTGGATTCTGCCATTTTGGAGTGAAAGCGGTCGGCTGTCCATTTGTCTTATTGCTGCAATGGCAAGCAGCTGCTTTGTTCTTTATTTATTTAAAAAGTACATTAAAGCTAAGATACAACCTGAAAGACGACAATACAACACTTACCATCACAATCATCAGCACTTTCAATAGTTTATTTTACAGACTTATAATATGCTGTTGTTCTATTGGAATTTTCATTCCAAAATGGCCGCCGTGCCATCTAATGGCTGTTTCCCAAATGGCACTAGAGTGTCGCCTCTTGGTGATTCTATGCTCTTTGCTAGTGGTTGCTGTTTTGAGTTATCCGGTGCTGTATCAACAGCAACACTCTCGTTGCCTGGCGACATAAAAAAACGTACCGTGCTTCTTTTTTTCTTGTCAACAAAAAGGCAGAGTGGTCGCTTTGCCTTTTTTGAATGAAAAAGCGTGTTCGGTTTGATCGACCCCTTATAATGTACTGGCAGCAACTAAGGGAACAACATAGTTTAATTAGAGATTTATTTAATGTTTAGACAGATACATAGATGTTAAATAATTAATAGCTTATTGTTAAATGACTAAAGATGACAAATGTAACATGATCAAAGTAAGAAAATTTTTCAAATCTTAAAAAGACGAGACTTGTTATTTGGAAAAAACTATTGTGAGTTGATTTAGTCTATATTGTTAAACATTTCCATTGGCTGGGGAGACCAGCTCCATGATCTTGGCATTGAGTTTCTGATTAGTCCAATCTTTTGTGATGTCATCCAAATGGCTGTCGAAATCCACCAATAACGCCTGATCGCCAGAGCTGAACAACTGATTAACTATGGAGCAGGTTTCCTCCCACTGTCGAAGCATTATTCTAGTGAAAAGAAATGTCATTACTAATTGCACTGCAGCATTATAGTCAACACATTGTTCGACTATTCCTTACGTGTGTTTGTCTTTAAGAGCCCAGCGGGTGTCTTTGCGCTCATACATCACAATTGGAGGAACGCGGCAGCCTGGAAACATCTTTTCTCCATCAATCTAAGACATAACATTTTTTCCAATTACAAAATGTTCCAAAGACATGTTGATACCCAGGTGACTTTTTAAAATTACCATGAGTAACACAGCATTGTTGCACTGCTCGAAGATCTTCTCTGCGATTTTCAATGCACATGGTGTAGGGCTGGAAATGGCAGTAAGAGAAAGTGAAATGGTGAGAAAAAATAAGAAACTCAAACATAAGTGAAAAAAGATTAAAGGAATACCTGCTGTCTGATACACAAGCATTAGCTTGATAATACCCCACAATCCTCTGCTGAGTTTGCGAACACCAAACATCAACCTAGAATAGAAAATACCAAAATGTATTCAATTGAAGAAGCATGTAAACGTCAAATTTAAAAAATAACACCAGCCTCTCTGTAGCACGGGTAGAATCGAGAAGTTGAACAGGGTCAAATGTATAAATAGGTATGTGCCAATAGGCGGCTGCTTTAAATGCTCCCATGATTGTTTGCATTGCATTCAGATTACATAAGCACTCAGTAAAGTGTGTCAAAGTTTCTCTTTACAATGCGTTTTGCAGCATTGGGGCCAATCACAGGCATGGTTGTTGGGCATGTGAATGACAAATTTTAGGCATATTAGTTAGAAAAGTGTCCACTAAAAACATCTAATTCCAGGAGAAAAAAAATAAATGTTAAGTACTAAATTAATAGAAGTTTAAAAAAAAGTTCCCTTCTCCATAGGGAAACAAATTTTTAACAATGAAATTTAAATATGGAAGCTTCAATAAACAATAAAAAAGGTCATTGTGACTTTCCATCTCAGATTTCTGACTTTATATCTGACTTAAAGTCACAATAACTTTTTTTTCAGTGGTGGAAACGGGCTTCCATAGTTAAAGTCTTAGGTCACTTGTCCCCAAAATTTTTAATTCTGTTATTAATTACTCACCCTTATGTCATTGTAATCGCTTGAGTCCTTTTTGGAGTCACAAGTTAAGATAATTTACATGAATTTCAAGCTATCTGACCCTTTATGGACGGCAACAGTTCCAATAACTAACTCTTTAATTAACAGTGTTGTTAATTGACTGTTTATGCTTATATTGAACCCATCTAATTGCATAATTTTAACTTTCCTTTAAAAACTTTTTATTTTAATTTAAAAATTTTCAGAGGGGCATTACAATCGGAAACAAATGAAAAAAGATCTACCACTTGTTCTGTCATCTGTATTCAGGTTTTTACTAACTTTTCAATTGATTCCTAATGCGGTGCTAACTTTTGATTTGTGTCTTTCAACGCAATGGTTACTTAAATGCATATCTGAAGGCTGCGTGCTGTTTTAATGCATCCAGTACTTATAACTAAAACATTAACAACTCACCAATTTCATTTCTTTAAAAAATGTTTTTACAACAGGGTTATTGCTTTAGTACAAAAACTGGTACCAAAGCATACATATAAAAATTATTTAAACATCCTAATTAATCTATGGCCTAATCCCGGTTAAATCTAAACTCTTGTCTGTGAAACCAGGCCTTAGGGCTCTAACTAAACTTACTTTTAGCTACAGGATGTAAGATTCCAACCCTATCTGTAATAACAGAATATTACATTCCATCATTTAAAGTACAAATATGAATTTTCAAATGCAACTTAAATGGTTTTCAACAGGTGGACAAAAACGATGAAAGTATTAAATGCATCTTAATGTGTGTTCTATAGATGCAGGCAAGAAGATTTGTTTGTCTTATGGGTTTGGAACAACGGAACAATTTTGTGGGAAATAGCCTATTAAGGTATAGGGACAATTTTTATAGGGACTAAAGTAACGCTTGTTAAAACTGCTGAATAGGCCTGGAAAGAGACTCATTAAATGATTCATGCAACTGTGGTAGTCAGTTTACTTGTATGTGCATGGTTATGTAATGCCCCACCCAAAAAAAAAAGAAAACCGTAACCCATTTTGTGCCAGTGTTGTTGTCGTTGTTAGCAGATAACTTGAATTTTTTCACCAATGGCTCTGCTTGTTTGTTGCCAAATTTGCACTAGTTTATGCCTTGCATTAGACAATATGCAAAAGAGCTTTTGTGTTGGTGTTTTTAATGGGCTTTTAATGGACTACTTTTTGCAGTGATAAACGTCTGGTAAAAGGTTTATTTGTCTTTTTTTAATTTCATAAGTTTCCTTTTACAGCATTGATGTTGTAATGTAATTAAAGTAGAATTAGTCCAATAGACTTCAGCATTAATTTAGTTGTACAAGCATAAAACGAGATAAAAGACAAACAAGTGGCATCATAAGCAACAGGCAAGTGCTGAAACTCCATGGAAAATACTGTAGTAATGTAAATTTCCATATTTTAAAGACATGGAGTGAAACAATGGAATTTAGTTCAGTGTTTCTTTTCCGGTCTATATACGACTATAATAATACGATTATAATATGATTAAGACAATACTCTGATAAAGAGTCTACCGTGTAAATAGCGATTTTTGAGGATCTTAATCTGACTAAAATCATATTCGAACTTGACCACAGGTGTTTTTTTCCATCATAGTGTGCTGGATCAAATTCCATTAAAACAACACTCTTCCTCCAATCCTTACTTCATACTCGCATCCAATACCTCAATTAGTCACAGGGGCATTAAATGAAATGTTCCTGGATAAAAGTGAAACTACGGAAGAAACGTTGGATGGCATGGTGACACAATGACATTAATCGATCTATGTGCTATTACATGTAAAACAGGATCATGAAAGAAATATTTAAAAAGCAACACATTTAAACACCTTAATTATATTAGTGTCTTATTTAGATAAAGGCAAATAATTTGATTACTGATGTCCATGTAAACGTAGTCATTGATTTTTAAGGAAATCAGATCTTAAATGAGATGTTTTTGTAATGGCATGACCGGATTTCACCAGAAGTGCTTGAGCTGGCTGACTGAAAATTAAAGGTTGGCGTGCATTAACCCCATTCATGAATGGTCAGTAGATCACACACAATATTTTCCATTGCCATCATTTCTTTAATGGGATTGCACTCTCAATTTGCCCTGTTTAGTAAATCAGGACCATGGTAACAATATAAGCTTTGGGGGAAATGTTTTCACACACGGTTGTAGATATTGGTGTCTTTATATATACACACGCCTGTCCCAGGGTTGACAGTGCATGTCAAAGCACAAACCAAGCATAAAGACAAAGGAATTGTCTGTAGACCTCCGAGACAGAATTGTCTCGAGGCACAAGGCTGGGGAAGGTTACAGAAAATTTCTGCTGCTCTGAAAGCTCCAATGAGCACAGTGGCCTCCATCATCCATAAGTGGAAGATGTTTGGAACCACCAGGACTCCTAGAGCTGGCCGGCCATCTAAGCTGAGTGATCGGGGGAGAAGGGCCTTAGACAGGGAGGTGATCAATAACCCGATGGGTAACACTGTCTGAGCTCCAGCGTTTTTCTGTGGAGAGAGGAGAACCTTACAGAAGGACAACCATCTGTGCAGCAATCCACCAATCAGGCCTGTACGGTAGAGTGGCCAGACGGAAGCCGCTCCCCACCTGGAATTTGAGGGACTCTGAAGTCTGAGAGTCTGAAGGACTCTCAGACCATAAGAAACAAAATACTCTGGTCTGACGAGACTAAAATTGAAGTCTTTGAAGTGAATGCCAGGCGTTACGTTTGGAGAAAACCAGGCACCACTCATCACCAGGCGAATACCATCCTTACAGTGATGCATGGTGGTGGCAGCCTCATGCTGTGGGGATGTTTTTCAGCAGCAGGAACTGGAAGACTAGTCAGGATAAAAGGAAAGATGAATGCAGCAATGTACAGAGACATCCTGAATGAATACCTGCTTCAGATTGTTCTTGACCTCAAACTGTGGCGACGGTTTATCTTCCAGCACGACAATGACCCAAAGCACACCGCCAAATTAGGATTCATAACATGCAAAAAACTGTATCTGAACTATGTAAGAGGGGTTTATTTTTTAAATAAGTAGATAAGTAGTAACCAGATTACTTGCAAAGTGTAGTGAAACTAATGTTGTCTAATGAAAGAATGCCTAATACAGTGCATGATCATTTTTATTGGTCAAAAGGCAAGTTTCTAGCCAACCTACTAATAACATATGCAAGTCATACCTGTCAACATTGGGATGTGAAAATAACTGTTTATGCTCATTTAAGACAACATTTGTTGCGTTTTAAAGAAAATCCACCAAGATTGACATGTTTAGATGTTGTTATTATTATTATTATTATGTATATATTTCTGTTCAAACATGCACCCAAATACCAGAGTGTACAGAATCCGTTTGGGAAACAGCATCTATTTATCACTATGGCCATGTCTGACATGCACCTCTATATGAACTGACTGTTTTGAAGATTGCATAGAAAGGGCAACAACACCTGTAATAAAAAGGAAGGAAATCCCACCATTTTTATATTTATTTCAAAGTATTTTCATGCCTGAATAATATGAAAGCGCAGAACAGATTCACATTTAAGAGCAAGGGGTGTCCCCTGGTGGTATGGGTTGCGTATAGGGACGATTGGCTCTTTGATGTTAATTTCCACCCTTCATAGAAAGATTAAAATATGGGAGAAATACGAGAAAATACCTTTACTGGATGATAGCGGGATACACTTGTAAAATATGGGAGAATCCCAGGAAAAACGGGAGGGTTGACAGGTATGATGCAATTCCAGATGCAGAAACACTGTTCTTGTGCACATTTACTGTCCAATGGGAACACAGTGTATTTACCTGTGTAAGCGCTAGCTGTGTGATTGGAGCCAGAGACAGGTGTGAGTGGAGAAGCGGAACACAGTCTGTAATACATAAAGCTCCCCCTGCTGTACTGGAAGACAACAGCAGCCCATTTACACTGCAGCGTGGAAACTGACTGGCATGAAGATACATCTTGGCATAAGCCAAACAGGATAGCTCCACCTCGCCCATCTGGTAGGAAAGATAAAGTTTAAAAAAATTATAAAATAGTAAAAAGATTATATCAATGGAGAGTGTGAAGTACCATTAGCCACATGAAAATCTTATATGGGAATATTTTTCTGCATGTAAATACAGTTGTCATTTTTTTTTTAAATATGTGCATTACAGTTACCTGCACCAATATACAGAGATTGATTGTGGACTGTGTGTATGTATATGCAGTCCATGAAAATGGTAATAAATATGGCAGATAAACAGAAAAATAAGTTAATAAATCATTAAAGTTAATGTACGGCTTAAAAACCTTGGTAAGAACAGACAGTAACATGAAATTAAATTCCTTTGGGAAGAAAAAAATGCATATTATGGGTTACTAAGAATCTGAGAAAAAAAGCTAACAAATGCTATACAATACTATATCAAACTGGCAAGTATAGAGGACGAAACCTGCAAAAACTATAAATAAATATGAAATAAATAAATGTATGTTTAAAAAAATCCACAAATTTCTGCATAAAAAATATTTAAATAATTAACAGTGCAGGCAGGTAAATATTAAACAAATTACATGAATGTTGGGGAATAAGAAAATGCTAAACTGAAAGTTTATTTTTCCCCCTTTCAAATGTTTTTCTTGAACGGTAGAAAAATTTTGCATTGGATTATTTTGACTGACTTCTCATGATTGCATGTTGACCTGAGGAACAATAAATATGCAACTATGTTCAAGAAATTAATAAAAGTTTGAAAAGGGGAAAAAATAGACTTTCAGTTTAGCATTTTCTTATTTCCCTAACATCTGTGTAATTTATTTCATTATTTATAATATAATGTTTTACATACATTTATTTATTTATTTGCATATTTATTTATTTAATGTTTTATTTATGCAGGAAAGTATGGATTTATTTACTAATTTTATTATTTAATATAATATTTACTATTTATACATTTGCCTATTTATTTATTGTTTTTGCAGGTTTCGACCTCCATAGGTAAAGTAATTTGACCAGTTTTTACCACTTAACCACAAGTACCACAAGTAGTTTTTGTGGATCATTGTTCTCTGAACAACTGAAGCAAAGTGGGAAAACGCAATACAACTTTTATTTTTTTAACAAATTTATCCTAACAATGTTTGTGTTTTATTTCTGTGGAGCTACTATTTTATTTCATTCTGCTCTTTAAAAAACTACATTTTCTTGTTGAGAGCTTCAAACTAATGTTTCAACATTTAATTTTAGACTTGTCATTTGGGTTTGATTGTCAAGAAAATATTTAATCCAGATACTAACAGTAACAGGTGATTATTGAACATTTGAACATTTAATCAAATTATTATACCACGTTTTTTCAAATATCAAGGTAATGTTTGCCTAGTTAAACAACTGCAAAATGATATTATGTTATATTATGTTAAGTTTGTATGTTTTTCCTATGTTGAAGTGGGTTTCCTCCAGGTGAAGATTAGATTAATTTGAAACAGTAAATTGCTCGTGTGTAGAAATGTGGACGTGTCTAATATAACGTTAGTCTTGTAACTGACTGCCAATCTGACCAGGATGTTTCTCAGCCTTCAGCCCAGAACGACGGATAAATTCCAGCATCCCAGACACCCCTCTTAGGACAAGCGATTTATATGAAAGATGAAAGGAAATTAGCAAAAACTCCAAGCATTTCACAACAAAATGCCTAATAAAACCAAAATCTACAAAAGCAAATCAAGGCTCATTATGTCAATCAAAGACATCCTTTAATTTAACAGTAAACGATTTATTCCTCATATAAAAGCTACGCAAGAATACACTTACCCTTGTGTTGTTGTTTCCTTTCGTAGTAGTCGAATAGAAAATTCCAGAGATTAAACGAAACGCATTAAAACAGAAATATTAGCTGTTTACTTCATAAACACTTCATAAACGCAAACGGACATTGAGGATGACTGCGGCGTTGTTTCTTCTTCGTGACTTCATGGTCGTGCTTTTGCACAAGTCACGCATTACTGCCGCCTGCAGGGCGTGATTTTCCCAAAACCACCGTGCTTGAAGAAAAAGAGAAGCCATCATAACAATAATCAATATTAATGAATTAATAATTTTTATAATAATTAATAATAGTGCATATTTAGGGACATATTGCATTATGATTTTGTGGCTCTCGGATTATTTTTTTCTCTTTAAGCTTTTATCTTGTATTCTACCTCTGCCTTTACACAAACAACGTGTAACATTAAGCTATTAATTGCTGTACAAATGTTAATTATTAGGGCATTGGTTGACTGACAAATGATTTCTTATTTCAAATTAAATGTTCATATTTCTGAAAATAAAATAAATAAAAACAGAAGAAAATAGGTGTTGCAACAGTAATATATAAATGCGTTTTTTTTTTTTTTTTGGTAGTTCACCGGTACTTACCCAGTCCTGACGTAAACTCAGTGGGCGTCATTTAGAAATCGAAAGTATCGCGAAGGGAAACTTCTTGTCATCTGAACGTCTGCGTCTCTCTGCTTGCGACCTGCTTCTCTTATTAAAACAAATTGCTTTCATTATGTCTAAAGCTAATGTACTGAAGCTAAACTCTGATAATGCAGTGAGGGTAAGTTCAGCTTTATAATCTTTATATAATCTCCATTTACAACCTCGAAGTAAAACCCGTTTGTTTGAGCTGTGCAATGAGCATGGGTCCTGTAAGACGTTTTAAAGGTCTTTTCGTCGAATGCATTGATGTTATCGAGCGTAACAACTGCTTAATATCTCAATTTATTTGTCACAAAATCCTGAGTCACTTCCTCATTCACAGTGAAAGTGAAAGTAACTTTACCTGAAGGCGCGATGTATGTAGAACAAAGAATTTCTAACATAAATGACTTGTAATTGAACATATGTGTTATCCTCACCCAGATAGAAAACTACCGCCAGTCACTGTATAAACAGGTATGAGTTTACTCCAGATAATCCAAACATATGCTATATTTGGTCTCGTTGCTGCACTGTTGTTTGTGTTGACTGATTTCTTTTGTTGACAGGCAGAGGACCTGTTCTCCAATTACATACCACTGAAGATCTCACAGCTTGACAACCTGCTGAAGGTATATTTTGCGTACATTTGATATCTTGGCAAATGTGACCACATTCAAATAAGAACTAGGCTATATGTGTCCTTAAATGAACTCATCATCACCCTTTTCCAGGTCAACAGAGTTGTTTTAACTTGACTTAAGCAACAACTGAATTAAAATATTTTTTTTTTGTGGTTTCAGGGGGATGAGTTTAGTATCACTGACCTCTCATCTCTCCATGCACCCCTGGACATACCCATTCCTGATCCCCCTGCCCCAGAGGACGAGGTTGGCATGCAGCTCAATATTCATAATGATGCTTAATGAATTAACAATAATAAAAATAAATAATAATGACAATATATGTAAAATATTTCAATAGGAGATGGAGACAGATAAAAATGAAGACGATGAGAAAAAGAAGAAAGGTAATGTGTACATAGACACACACACACTTGATGGGTTTCACAGTTTCTCCATTTTTTTAGCATGTTTGAACTACAGGAACTAAGAACTATTTTTAGTAGAGGAATAACAGGAACTACCAGTGATGTACATGTCAGTTAAATGGCTGAATACATGCTAAAACTGGCACAGAAATGTTGTGTTAATAGACATATACTGTACTACTAAAAGCTAATGTTAGCTGCATTTACCTATTGGTAGCTAGTTCCTAAAACCATATTCCTATAACTAATTATTGGCATCATTCTGTCTCGTAAGACAATCTATGCCATGGGATCTAGTCTATTTGTAATGTCCTCTATCTGTTTCGTTTGGTATTCAAAACCAGTCAGCAAAGTTTTGTCAGGGACCAAAAAGTCAGTCAACAGCAAGTCTTGTCTGATTCCTCAAATCAATTGGTGTCTCTCAAATTTTACAATTACACACTTCTCTGTACTTTTGTTGTATAGAAAGCCATACCGTAAATTCTAGAAAAAAGTACACTTTAAATACCTGCATCATGCACTTTACTGATACAAAGTGTGCAATGTTGAAAACTTTATGCACTTCACGGTTACACCTTTGCTCTCCTAGTGGAATGGGAGGCGCTATCAAGCTCTGAAGTTGGAGTACAGTAATTATTTTGTATTGTGCAAGCAAAATAATTTACACCACCTCCTGGGGTTTGTTCTTCATACCTTGCTTAAATGATCTAAGATGATTTGGCAGATTTAATCTTGGTAACTGATCTCTGGCTAATTTGGTTCTTCAAACAAGTTTGCAAATCAGATTAAAATGTCTGGATGAACTGATCTGAGATCTCTGCGCGTGTTGTGAAGGACAGATCTGTCGATGCTCAAAATCATGATCAGCAAGGCAACGATTGCTATATAATGACATAATCTGGTTAATATTCAATTATCAATGTGAGCAAAATTATATAAAATTCATGGTAAACAGTTTGTTAAATATGATATGTAATAACTTTCCACATTTGTTGTTGGCCGCAGGCTTTACACTTTCATGCTTCAAGAGTATTTAGCAATGTATTTAGTTTTACTTTTAGGGCGGATTTTCTTTATTATAGTAGTCTAGGCCTATTCAAGTTTCTTAATCGGCGTAAGGAATAACTGGCTGTTTACATAAATTTTGCATCAAAAAAGCATTTTGATATTGGTAAAGGTTTCTGCAACTTTTTAAAGCATCAAGTCACTGTCAATATTAACTGTCAAAACAGGTGCATGACTGTATAAATTATTATTCCTTTAAAAAAAAACAGTTGAGTATTGTACATGTCTATTATCATACACAAATTGTACTAAAGGTGGTGCCTTAAAATTGTACACGTTTGTATCTAAAAAGTCCATATTAATAAATGTTCTTTTTGAATTGCTTGGGGAGAACCACCCCGTGACAGTCTGTACTTTTATTTATATAGTTTTTAACTCATACACACATATATAAATATATATATAA
>CAIGQZ010033055.1:3644053-3656027 GCA_903798205.1 Danio tinwini
ATATATATATATATATATATATATACATGATGAGTCCTAAAAAATGTTAGTACTCCATTTGAGAAGCGAGTAAATTTATACAGTACACGGTTGAGTATATAAGTGCATAGTGTATTACATTTATTCATTTAGCTGGCACTTTTATTAAAGCGATTTACATTTATTCATTAATTTACCTTCGGCTTAGTCGCTTTATTCATCAGGAGTCACCACAGCAGAATGAACCGCAAACTTATCCAGCATATGTTTTACACAGCGAATGCCCTTCCAGCTGCAACCCATCACTGGGAAACTTCACTCTCACATGCACACACATACGCTACGGGCAATTTGGTTTATTCAATTCACCTTTAGCACATGTCTTTGGACTGTGGGGGAAACTGGAGCACCTGGAGGAAACCCACGCTAACACGGGGAGAACATGCAAACTCCACACAGAAATGCCTACTGACTCAGTCGGGACTTGAACCAGTGACCTTCTTGCTGTGAGGTGACAGTGCTAACCACTGAGCACTTCAAATCATCAGAGCAGCAATTGATGCCATGACATATAAGTTGATAAAGTTTCTTTAGCATTTCTTTTTATAAATTCGTTAATTACTTGTTTGTTTATTGAGTCTTTGTAATAGAATGTCTGGTGCATATATAAAGGAAGAGGAACGAGTGCATCTACCACAGGTGGTTTTTTAAAGCCCACTCATCTGTGTAAAGCACAACTAGGAATGTTGTAATATTATTCTATGATATGTAGTGTTGGCGACACGGTGGCGCAGTGGGTTGCACGTTCACCTCACAGCAAGAGGTGGTTCGAGCCTGGTTCGGTCAGTTGGCATTTCTGTGTGGAGTTTGCATGTTCTCCCCGTGTTCGCGTAGGTTTCCTCCCGGTGCTCCGGTTTTCCCCACAGTCTAAAGACATGTGGTACAGGTGAATTGAGCATGCTAAATTTGACCGTAGTGTATGAGTGTGTGTGTGATTGAGTGTGGATGTTTCCCAGTGATGGGTTGCGGCTGGAAGGACATCCGCTGCGTAAAAACACATGCTGGGTAAGTTAGGGGGTTCATTCCGCTGTGGCGACCCCAGATTAATAAAGGGACTAAGCCGAAAATGAATGAATGAATGATATATAGTGTTGAGACAATCAGGCGCCTGTAGCAACGAAAAGTAAACACTCGCAATTTAAAGCTGTGTTCTGTATGTATGCTTAAAATATAATAATTAAAAAAAGTTATTAAGATATGGAATATTTATTGTAATGTGACATTTTTCTTTTAGCTCCCAAGTGTGGTTTCATCAAAGGGAATGAGAGGATTGTGAAGTTACTTGACATTGTAAAACCAGAGATAATGGGTCTGAAGGAAACCTGCATTACTGTAAGTGGGCAAAAAGTATTAGAAAACTTCTTAGATTTGTCCCAGATATACAGTCGTTTTGGAGTAATTTATCTTTTTTTCCTTCAGGTTTCTTGCTGGATTGCTCATCTGATTCCCAAAATTGAAGATGGAAATGACTTTGGAGTTGCAATTCAGGTTATTAAATTTTAACACCTAATTGAAGATAGCTGGTTTATATACACACTGCAAAAACTGCATTCTTACTTAAGAGTTTTTGTCTTGTTTCTAGTTCAAGTATATAAAATTCTTAAATCAAGAAGCATTTTATAGACAAGCAATAAATATTATCTTCTTTGTAGAAATAATACATCATAATTAAAAAGGGGCAGTAGGTGATTGTCTTCAGAAACATTTTTTGTTGTGCTGATTAATAATGATTAAAGTAAATGATCTAAATGTATTTACATGTATTTTTATATTCTGGGTAAGGCATAAAAAATGATCATCCAATTAAAATTTGTTGGGTCGACAGTTCCCATAATTCTGATAAGTAGCCCAAACTGTGTCAACAAATATAGATTTGTACATCTTTGCACCCGTTCAAGCAAATCCACCGTTATCACGTGCACGTGAACATGTGAGTGACCGGTAAAAAAAAAAACTTTTAAAAAACCTGAATCGATGTTGGAGTTACTTTTGCACAGAGGAGGATGGATGACACCATGGCTCAAGTATTTTTTTTAGACAGGTAATGTTATGTTTTAAAACTATTTTAGTCACTCAAAGCTGGTAAAGTCTAGATTGGATAGGCGGCCGGCCGGAAGTGCGATATGCACATTAATATAGCGGAATATTTTTATGATACTCTATAACAATAATTAATATTTTACAGTACTGTGACGGTTGGGTTTAGGGTTGGGGTGGGGGGTAGGTGTTAAAAAAATACAATTTATTGGGTAAGTTAATAGATAACATAAATAATACTCGGTACAACTACTGTTTTTAGGTTACTGTGACGGTTGGGTTTAGGGCTGGGGTGTGGGTGGACGATAATAAAATACAATAAATGGGAAATTTAATAAATAACATAAATAATACTCTTTAACTTCCGGCCGCAAACATATCTGTTCTAGCAACAACCCACAAAGCTTATGTAGATTTTGTTGTTTTACAAATAGGCTATATACACTAAAGTGTTATTCAGCCACTGAAGTCTTCCAGCGAAAGATTGATGTGACTATTTTCAAGTTTATAGGGTACCTTTTACAGCATCGATAACGTAGATTTTTATTTAGTTTACCAACAAACCATAAGTCATTAGTGCTCTTTTACCTAGCCTGCTTTAGAGAGGTGATGTTGCGTTATATTCACGTTGGTTCATTTTTGAACAATGACAATCTGTGACGCGCTTCCTATATTGGTTACCGTGCTACTTTAAATATTCGGTCTGATATAGTATGTAAGTATGGCTTAGTAAAAAGTGTAATTCCTGCATGCCGCCGGCCAACCACTAAGCATACAGTAGTCGCTTTAGGACAAAGCAAGTGAGAGTGATACCAGCGATCTTTGCATGCATGAAATATTGCACATTATGACAAGTTTTGCTTGCTACGCAACTGAAAACATTATAGATAAAATACAGTTTTTTGTTCAGAATTGTAGTATTATAAAGTACTATAAAGTTTTGTAACTGGCGAATGACATCTAGTGGGTTGTCTACTGTCATCTTTAAGGTGTGCGTTTGTGATATCAGGAGGCATGGCTTTAGACGACAGGGGAGGGACTGTGTTTTAAAGATATTATGCTAACGGATAGCATTTTGGCAGATCTTCTACTGCACCTTTAAGTGACTTTCTCCTTAAAACAAACTGTATAATCTGCCAATGGGGTAAGAAAAATAATATATCAAAGTAAAAACAAGATCATTTTTCTTACCCCATTGGCAGATTGTACAGCTTGTTTTAAGGAAAAACTCTCCTTAATTTTGACGTTTTATTTCTAAAAACAAGACAATTTTTGTAATTCTATAGAAAATGCTTCTTGGTTTACTTTTTTTAAATATTTGGACTAGAAACAAGACAAAAAACCAGTGCATTCAGATTCTACCACACATTTTTGATTCTGAAACTTTAAGATAAGCAGTGGCTAAAATAACTGTTTGATATTTTAGGAAAAAATCCTTGAGAGGATTACTGCTGTGAAGACCAAAGTGGAGGGATTCCAGACCAACATTAACAAGTATGAGCAATTTTTAATTGTTTTTTTATTGAACATTTTAGATTTTGAATTATATACTGTACAACAAAGCAAAGTCAAATATATTAATAAAAAATGTAATAGTCCAATAATAGGTACAAAATCAGGATTAAAACATGTGATACAGTATCTCTCTGAAATATTTGACCAAAATTGTAGTTTTCTTACTGGCGGCATTTGTTTTGGCTGTGGCATATTTCAAAATGTCCAGTAGGTAGAGTTTCCAGGAAAGATGGAACTGGAGTAGATGGATCTAGCCAAATTTTCAGAATCGTTTTTTTGTCGCAGAACAGATCCCTTCTTTGGTTGGATAGTGGAAGGTGAAGGAGAGTGATTAATCATCCAGCAAGAGAAAAAGTAATGGATCACATTGGATCTGAGTTCTCATTCTGATAGGTCTCGTACCCTGGACCAGAATAATTCAATTTAAGGACATTTCTAGAACATATGTATATAAGTACCTTGTGCAGAGTTGTTACATAAGTGACAAAAGGGTCTGATTTTCTTTTCATTTTAAATAACAGACAAGGGGTAGCATAAGCCTTAAAAGGCACCTATGATGAAAATCATCTTCTGGAAGCTGTTTGGACAGAACTGTGTGTAGGTTTAGTGTGTCCACAGTCATATTAGGGTGATATATAGACTATAAGTCTCTTTTTTTAAGTTTCCTTACGTTAAAATAGGATCCAAATCCCTCCCATTTTGAGGCCGACCACAACCTGGTTTGGGAGTGCAGTTTACCCGCTTTGTACTAACATGTATAATCATATCAACAAGACTGGACGTGCGCAAAGCAACTGGGATCAAAAGATGTGTTCAGCTCGCTGTAATTATCAATCATCATAAAATGTGATCAAGAATGAGTTTTAAAAGTTTCATGTTTGTAATGAATTACAGCGATTTTACCATCTTTATCAACACAGCCGCATAGTGTCAGTACAATTATATAAGAAGACCGGTATGTGGATGTTAAATAAGGTTTATTTTGTACATTAACATAATGTATATCCATACAGCAGTGCATATTAATGTGTATCCTGTCACATTTGTGTGCAAAAACAGTTTAAAGTTAAACACACACACTGTGTGAACTTTGTAACGACATTGTGTGTGACTCATCGTTGCAACAAATACATCAAAAATCACTCTCTTACTGTACTGTACAATTCTTACTGTAGTATTTCTCACAAACGTTACGTGAGATCTGCTTTCCTCATGTCTACCACTGTGCTGTTTATCTGACACAGCCTTTGAGGCACACTCTGACAGGCACGTGGGAATGGTGGGCGGAAAGAACTAGCATTAAAGGCACAGGCAACAAAAACAGCTACCTTGTGTTCAGAGCAGAGAATTTGAATGCTCTGAAAGACATTATAAATAATCTGATGGGTGTTTTGAGCAGAAATTTTACAGACACATTCTGGAGACACAAAAGACTTATCTTAAGTCTTGAAAAAGGGGTAAAATAGGTGCCCTTAAAAGATGAATTTACAATGAATCATTTGGTGAGCTTTTTTGAAGTTACATAACCCTCCCAGACAGTGTCCCAGTCAATCATAGTATTAGGTTCTCTCTCCCCGAAGCCCTCAATTAGGATAACATATGAGCAATTCTTAACCATTTGAGTTCAATGATCATCTTTATTGGACTTAGAAGTGCAGTATTTTACAGTACACTCATTTATCCCACAGTATTATGTTGGTAATGGGATTTTTATCTGCAGGTACTTCTCAGAGAGAGGTGATGCAGTGGCCAAAGCTTCCAAAGACACCCATGTGGTGAGAGAATCAACTTTTTGGTGTATTTCTTTCTTTCTTTCTTTCTTTCTTTCTTTCTTTCTTTCTTTCTTTCTTTCTTTCTTTCTTTTTTTCTTTCTTTCTTTCTCTCTCTCTCTCTCTCTCTCTCTCTCTCTCTCTCTCTCTCTCTCTCTCTCTCTCTCTCTTTCTCTCTTTCTTTCTTTCTTTCTTTCTTACTCACTCACACTATGGTATCCGAACCGTGCCCAGGCCCGTTTCCCGGATCGTTTGAGAAGTGTGAGTGCTCTGAATCTGGCTCACTTGGCCTCAGGCGCGGTACGCTTACAGAAGAGCTACACGATTAATCGTAAAAAAAATTGCGATCTCGATTCGACCCCCTAGACGATCTTAATCTAGCGTTTATACGATTCTGCCAATCATATTTTCAAGTTCAGGAGAGAAGCATAAAGGCGGCCGTACAAGTCTTCGCGTTGTTTTACATACATTGCTCAGCAACGTGTACACCTCCAAATGGTGTTGAAAGAGTCACATACTGTATTTATAAGGTATAATTCACCCCAAAAATGTCATTTCTGTCTCCATGTAATGATGTATTTGCAGCCGCGAAAACACACGTGATGTGAGAAAGAGTGCACATCATTTAAATAATCATATCGCATTTTAGAGTTATGATTACAACAAGCATATAATATGTTTTTCATAGCGAACACAGAGTGTTTTGCATGATAAATGTTAAACAGTGTCAGAATAGCTACTCTAGCCTATATAATGTTGAGTATAATGCAAGAGGGAATCTGATAATGACAAATGTCTGATTTTACCAGTAGAAAAAAAAATTACAGATTGCAAGCATATGTCTCAAACATAATAATTCAACATCAGAATTATATATAGTTGTATTCTGAAATAACAATAATAGGCTACTCATATTAACCTTTATTTTACATCTACAGAATCGTAAGAAAATCGTGATCTTTATTTTAAGCAAAAAAATTGCGATTCTCATTTTAGCCAGAATCGTGCAGCTCTAGCTTACAGTGTGAGTGCAAGCGTGTCTAAGCCCGAAACTGAAAGCAAGAAGTGACTTTTAAGGGACTGTTTCATATGGATTAATTAATCATTCTTACTGTTCAATGAACGCAAACTGTCGTAGATTATTAAAGACGCAAATCCCTCACTGCACGTCAGCTACGTCTTCAGCAAACTTCCTAATTCCTGCAGCACGAGGAGTCGAGGACTGTTTATGAGCGTCAAAAGTGGCTTCTCTGTTCGGCGAAATATTAGACTGCGTGTCACCGCATATCAAACGACATAAACTATATAACTAAAGAAATCTACACTGTACTGAGCGAGAGCGCTTACTGAGCAGCGCATCATCGTTGACGTAAGCGCGCCCAGGCCCGAATGTAATGTGAGTGCAGGCCGTCGGGGGAGTCGGGAGGGGGGACTAGTGTGCTTTGGCCAGGTTCAAAGCAACTGTACATAGTGTGAGTCTGGCCTAAGCTTTCAAAATCCGATTATCATTTTGCCGTTTGCCATTTAACTCATTGATCTATGGTGCAAACATTTAAAAATAAACTCAACTAAACTCAATTTATTTCTAGAACGCCTTTAACTAACCACAATAGGTACCAAAGTGCTGTACATAAAAACACATAATTCATGCAAACATACAAGGAGCCAAAGTACATAAACTCACAACACATGATTAAAAGCTAAAAAAAAATATGTGTGTTTTCAGTGACCTCTGAAAAGACTCAAATGTTTGAGTTGAAGATCGTTCTAAAGTCTTGGAGCTGCTACTGAAAAAGCTTTATTATCTCAACATTTCAAGCCTGATCGCGGAGCTTGCAAATAGAGTCGATCCTTAGAGCGAAGAGATCTCACGGGTTGGTGTATATTAATTAGCTCAGAAATATACTCAGTGGCCATGGAGGGTTTTTAAAACATACAACGGTACTTTGTACTGATTTCTAAACTGGACTGGTAGCCAATGTAGGAAAACCAGGTGTGATGTGCTCTCATTTTTTGTGCCTGTTAAAAGCCTGGCAGCTGACTTTTAAACCAGCTGCAGACAAGAGAGGCCTGACTGACACCCAGATACAATGCGTTGCAATAATCCAGACAAGAGATGGATGAAGGCATGAATATCCTTCTCCAAGTCACTGAAAGAGAGGACAGACTTCAGCTTGGCAATAGTTCTAAGATAGAAATTTTTTTTTTGACAACCGCATTAATTTGGCGGTCAAATTTAAGCTCAGAGACAAAAATAACACCAAGGCTTTTTACAGAGGAATGCATTTTTCCAGAAAGCAATGACAGATTGTGATTAGAACTAAACCTTTTTGACCAAAAACAATGAATTCACACTTTGTCACCTTGGAATTATAAGGTTCTATCTGCGTTCTGAATGATTTTGAGATATTGAGCTTCAAAGTTTTTGCATTCCATAGCAAACAGTATGTGTATAACATTGTTTTTAAATAAAAAGTCTTAAAAGGTAAACAACTTATAAAAAACATCCCATAATGTAAATAAGTTGTCAATTAAAACAAAAATGTCAGATAGAACTTTATAATTCTAAGGTGACGACTTGTCATCATTCAGTTGGAGAAAGTTATTCGCTAACCAACACTTCACATCAGCCATACAATCAAACAAAGCCTGAAGGGAGGATTGATCCCCAGATTTGATGGGGAAGTCGATTTGAGAGTCATCAGCATATAGATGGTAATTTATGCCATGCATTACAAAAAATTTTCCCAACGGAAGTAAGAAAAGGGAAAACAAAACAGGACCCAGTATCGAGCCCTGTGGAAGCCCACACATTAGTTGTATGACAGAAGAAGAAGAAATGCCCAAACGGAGTTTTATCCTTCAGATATGAAGAGAACCAATGCAAGGTTAGACCCTGGATACCGCAGTGTTCTCTAACTGTACGTTCACACCGAAATCGGCTAGATCGTCAAAAGTAGCCGGAAGTCATTCAGATTTCAATGGGAGCCGGTGGCAACGATAATGGGATAAGCACCGACGAGCAGCACGGCGCGTCGTTCGCCGGTGTGGGCATCGAGGAGAGTTGAAATCAAGTCAACTTTATGGTAATGAGCTATGACGCGGTTCGGCGGCAAGCAATCGCTTGAGGGGAGTCCAGAAAACACAGTCACTGTGAACTTTGGTTTCAACCACAGTTGTTCCCAAGGGTTTGATTATTGCGGTCGCTAGATTTCCAGTTATTTGCTATGTTTTCATACAGGAACATACGTTAAAAAAGTTACTGGCAAGTTGCTGATGTGCATTAATGTTTTATATATATATATATATTTTAAAGCTCTAACGGCTGGAGCTGAAGGCATACAGCGTTGTCGCCAGGGCGGGCAGTGCGACCTTTGACACTCTCACCACCTTCGGTGTGAACGCACAGTAAGCCGGTCAATGAGAATGTCTGATCAACTGTATCAAAAGCAGCACTGAGATCCAATAGTAGAAGAAAAACAGGGCTACCTGAATCTACCTCCAAGAAAATATTACTCTGAAAATTGTTTTTAAAATGTCCGATAAAGGTGTCAAAGAATAAATATTGTTTTGTTTTGTTTTTTAAATGTGTAAACTATAACCACAGCTTCACGAAGAACAGTAATCACTTTCATTATATAGACTCTAAAAGGTAAAAGAATTGGGCTTTTAATTTAATGAAATGGAGACATATGAATCTTTAGAGAATTTAAATTGAAATTAAAAAGTACTCATCAATCAAACCTATTTAATCTTTAACTGTATTTTATTTTATTATCTGCAATTCAATCTTAAGTTTGCTCTAAAATAATTGTTCCATGATTTAATATTAAAGGGTTAGTTAATACAAAGATGAAAATGTTCTTATTAATTACTCACCCTCATGTCATTAAAATCCTCTGAGACCTTTGTTCATCTTGGATAAACACAAATTAAGATGTTTGAAATGAAATCCGAGCTCCTTTGTCCTCTATATACAGCAATAGTCATGAGGCATTCAAAGTCTAGAATGCATGGCAATGAAAGGAACCAAAAATATTGTCAGAACATTACATTGGACTTCAGTGGTTCAACTGTAATCATAAGAATCTCCACTTTTGTGCCCCCCAGAAAACAACCTGACTGTGAATAGAAATCATTGTTTAACAAAGTCATTTTAAATGTTTTTTTTTACACAAAAAGTGTTCTTGTAGCTTCATATATCATAACTTAGAATGTTTTTAGTGTTTTTGGTTCTTTTTCTGGGCTTTAAATGCTTCATGACCGTTGCTGTCTATAGAGGATGACAAAGGTCTGGGATTTCATCTAAAATATCTTAATTTGTGTTGCAAAGAAGGTTTAAGGGGATTGGAACTACTTAAGGGTGAGTAACTTATAACATAATTTTCATTTCATTTTTAACTCTTTGGTGGTAGTGGTGGGGGGGTAACTCTAATACAATATAATTTTAAGTCATGCTTAAAACTATCTTTTTTTACATTTTGTGTAATATGAAACTCTTGTTCTTTTTGTCAGATGGATTATCGCTCTCTGGTGCATGAGAAGGATGAAGCAGCATATTCTGAGATTCGAGTAATTGTGCTTGATATACGCGGTTTCTATGTAAGTCTTTAGATTATTAGCTAGAAATTGAAAATATCATTTAATCGTAACTGTGGGCACAGCTGTACAAAAACACTGTAAAAAAATGTTTCTGTCAAAATTTTTGTTGAATCAAATTAACATTCTAGTAATCTCAATTTTCATCAAACCAAGTAAAAATGTACACTCACTGGCCACTTTATTAGGTACACCTTACTAGTACCGGGTTGGACCCCATTTTGCCTTTAGAACTGCCTTAATCCTTCGTGGCAGATTCAATAAGGCACTGGAAATATTTCTCTGAGATTTTGGTCCATATTGACATGATAGCATCACGCAGTTGCTGCAGTTTTGTCTGCTGCACATCCATCATGCGAATCTCCCATTCCACCACATCCCAAAGGTGCTCTATTGGATTGAGACTGGTGACTGTGAAGGCCATTTAAATAGTGAATTTATTGTCATGTTCAAGAAACCAGTCTGAGATGATTTACGCTTTATGACATGGTGCATTATCCTGCTGGAAGTAGCCAAGTTACACTGTGGTCATAAAGGGACGGACATGGTCAGCAACAATACTCAGGTAGGCTGTGGCGTTGACACCATGCCTACCTGATACGAATTGGTACTAATTGGCCCAAAGTGTGCCAAGAAAATATCCCCCACACTATTACATCACCAGCCTGACATTTCCTGTTCTTAGCTGACAGGAGTGGCACCCCGTGTGGTTTTCTGCTGCTGTAGCTCATCCGCCTGAAGGTTGGACGTGTTGTGCATTCAGAGATGCTCTTCTGCATACCTCGGTTGTAACAAGCGGTTATTTGAGTTACTGTTGCCTTTCTATCAGCTTAAACCAGTCTAGTCATTCTCTTCTGACATCAACAAGGCATTTGCACCCATTGAACTGCCGCTCACTGGATATTTTCTCTTTTTCTAACCATTATCCATAAACCCTAGAGATGGTTGTGCGTGAAAATCCCAGTAGATCAGCAGTTTTCAGACCAGCCAGTCTGGCACCAACAACCATGCCTTGTTCAGTCACTTAAATCACATTTCTTCTCCACTCTGATGCTCGAACTTTGAACTGCATCTTGACCATGTGTACATGCCCAAATGCATTGAGTTGCTGCCATGTGATTGGCTGATTAGAAATTTGCATTAACGAGCAGTTGGAGAGGTGTACCTAATAAACTGGCCGGTGAGTGTAGTTTGTATAGCTAAAATAAATTCTTGATTAACTTAAGTTTAAAGTAACAATACATATGTGGTCATTACTTTTTGTCATGTGATTTTTTAGTGTAAGATGGCTGTTTTTTTTTTAGGCGGAACTGTATGACGTCATCAGCAAGAACCTGGAGAAGGTGACGAATCCCAAAGGAGAAGAGAAGCCCTCCATGTACTGAGACAGATGTTTACAGGGACAGAAATAAACATGCAGTAGCACAACTTAGACCTGTTTCCAGACTTTCTAGAGATGCATCACTGAAGTTAAATCAGTCATAAACATGTTTTGTGGTACAAATGATAAGATGATGTACAGCTCCATTTGCATTTATTTCAGCATATTCGAAAAATAAATCAGCAGAACTGACCAACAAATTTACAAACAGGACATGTTATTAAAGCAAACAACCACAATAAAAGCAATTATGATTTCACTAAATATCCTGTTTCTTTATCCACACTTTCAGAATATATCATACCAAATTTTGTTATAACTTAAAATTCCAACACTAATTCCTTGTATTTGTTTTATGATAACATGGAACAAATGTTTACAAAAATGTTTCAGATGGGTTAAGTAATAAAAAAAATGAATATGAAAAACAAACATTTTTGAAAAGTCGCTACATATTTTTCAAACTTCTGGTCCTTCTCCTCCTGGAATCAGCTGGAAAACAGAATAAACAATTGGTTATATTATATTTAAAATAAAGAAATCTCATGTGTTTTGTTCTGTTAATGTGCAATGTCCTTGTGTCATGCTTCAGGAAAGTTATATGTGAATATATGGTCTAGTTAATGAAATTTTG
>CAIGQZ010033055.1:3656037-3685187 GCA_903798205.1 Danio tinwini
GCAACAATCTATTAAATTTCAATTTATTTATTCATTCATTCATTTTCTTTTCGGCTTAGTCCCTCTATTAATCTGCGGTCACCACAGGGGATTGAACCGCCAACTTATCCAGCATATGTTTTACGCAGTGGACGCCCTTCCAGCTGCAACCCATCATCACTGGGAAACATCCATACACACTTATTCACAGACATTCATTCATTCATTCATTTTCTTTAAATACAATTAACCTATATTCAAGTATACAGATGTTTGTTTTCCCTGACTTTCCAAAACTTTTCCAGGCCTGGAAAATGCCATGTCAAAATTCCATGACTTCCAGGTTTTTCATGACCCTATAAACCCTGTATATTGAAACAGGCAATAGAACTTGCTCCTATTAGTCTCTTGTCTGCTTGCTTGAGAAATTTTTTGATCAACTTTAAACAGCAAATATCACAGATTTTGGAAAACAATTCCATTCAATTCAAAACTCTGATTCGTTTGAACGATCCCTCATCCCTAAACAACATTTTATGTTTCAGTATAATGTAGGTGTAAGCACATTTCCATATAAAAGAAAATTATTTAACTCAAAGCATTACTGCTTTATATCCAGAACACTGATTCAGATACTATCGGAGAGCAAATTACGGGGGTTTGATTCCCTTCATTCATAGGTCTCAAACTGGATTCCTGGAGGGCCGCAGCTCTGCACAGTTTCGCTCCAACCCTAATCAAACATAGCTGATCCAACTAATCAAGGTGTTCACACTACTAGAGACTATTAAGCGGGTGTGTGTTGGGGGTGGTTGGAGCTAAACTATGCAGAGCTGCGGTGTAGTGAGAAACGGCTTGTTTTGATCTGTATCTTCAATAGTAATATTAATAAAATAATACATTATATAAATATACATTTGGACACCTCTATAACAGTTCATACTACTATGGTCAAGCCAAACACTTTATGAGAAAATTATCATTCAGCAGTTAGAAATTGGCAGATCTAGAGCAGGGATCTGCAAACTTTATTACACGAAATATTCTCTGAGGTGGTTATAAATATAGAAACATTGCATACAAAGGCACACACATAAGAGTTTAACCTGGTGCCATAAAGTCAATGCATCTGACGCTTTTGCTCTGTCTTTAATATGTGACGGTCGTCATTAGATTTTTATTCCTATAATTATATGGGCGATGTGTGATTGGATCATGACTGTCAGCTGATACAAAGTTATTTAGAGCGCTTTGGATGGTGGTTCTGTCTCTTATTCATTCTTTGTCTAGGAAAATCTACTTTAGCGTATACAAACTGAAAGACATTTCAAAGTGCATTAAGTACACGATTGTTTCAGCGTGCACAAATGGAAAATCTACTTTAGCGTATACGAACTGATACAAACTGAGAGACATTTCAAAGTGCATTGAGTACACGATTGTTTCAGCGTGCACAAATAGAAAATCTACTTTAGCGTATATGAACTGAGAGACATTCAGTTCGCGTATACGAACCGAGTACAAAGTGCATTGAGTACATGATTGATTCAGCATGCACAAATGGAAAATCTATGTAAAGAATTGTAAGATTGAGTTATACAAGTTCATTAATGTCTGATAATTTTGGCCTTGAAATATTATTATTATTATTATTTGTTTGTGGGTAAATTTGATTTATATTGGTTTTTGTATATGTAAGTGATTTACTTGATTTTTATTTTTTATGGTAGTTTAATTTATCACCCAATGATTGTTTTGTAAAAAGTAATTAATAGGTACTGTGCCTGGGCCTGGAAATTTAAGTTTGTTTGGTTTATGACGAGTTAAACTAAAATGTGTTGAAGTTAAAGCTTGTTTGCTTTGTTGTTGTTTTTTCTCCTTTATTAACATATTGATTTGTTTGTTTGATTTAACATTTAGTTTTAGTTTGCTTGATTAAACAATGCATTTGTTGTAACTTTTTTTAACCTAACCCTAATTCTTTGAGAAACTGCAGTGTGGTTTTTTACCCTGGCACCCAACCCATTTTAGTACCCAAATACCGCTACAAATATAATGTAATCACCCCAGGGGTCGCAAAATAAATAAATAAAGATCTAAAGGCTGACGGCTTTTTATTTGGATGTTGTTTCTTAATGTTTATTATTAACATGTTAACAATGGTACTTTTAACAACTAGTTTGTTCTTCAGTAGGTTGTGGATAAAATATGGTCATTCTAATAGTATAATTAAATGAATTCAATTTTTAGAAATCGCCTAGCGACCCCCCTCATTGTCCCCACTTTAAGAACCACTGAACTAGAGCACCAATTTACGCAGCAAGGGCTCACAAGACACATTTCTTGTAAAATAGGTGTTTGTATCTACATATAATCTAAAAGTAACAATAGATACATAGTTTGTATTTTTAATAGACACCTGCTCACACATTAAAAAAATAAGTGTAATCTTTCAGAGTCAAACATTTATTGGTGAAGGAACGCAAATTTGTCACCGTGTGTTTTATATAATAAAGGGGCCATCTTTGAGAATCATACATCTGCTGAAATAGCCAATCAGAGATTACTGTAGGTCTGACTACACTCAGTATTGCTCAAAACACTAAAAATAGATGAATAAATTAGATGTTATTGAATGTATACATTTGTTTCACTGAAGCATGTATTACACAAACTAACATAACAAGAAAAAAGTAGACCACCAAGCATGATCGTACATTATTAATAATGTAGCCATTATCAATTATGTGGGAAAATAAACTGGAATTACATAAACACAAATTATTAAAACGACAGATGCAATCTTCTTTGTCTATTTTTGAACATACAAAGTTTAAACAAAAGTAAATGAAATACCAAAACAGATCGGCTCTGACAACAGCAAACTTACATAAGCCTTTTAAAGCAAATGTTGTTCATTGGTGTATACATGAGGTGACTTGCAGATGAACTAATTTGTCATACCATTGTGATGTTATTGCCATTAAGCAGAATCTGATCCAGTTTTGTGATCCTTCTTCCCTCTGGTGTGATTTCACTGTGATACAAACACACAGGTCCAAGATGAAGAAATATGAAGTACCGAGTGTTCATAAATGTAATATACATCTACAAAATGTTCATGAAAATATACTACATCATAATCTAATTTTCCTTAAATCTTAAATACATGAGAGTACACTTCATTTTAAAATAAATACTTTCAAGTGATATTTTAATCAATGATAATATTAGGAATTATTCTTTATTAATAATGTCACAAAATATAAAGCGGTTTCAATAGTAATAACATTTTGGTAATACCATTGAGCATCTAACTAAGCATACTTTTAAAAACTGTTTTTAGAAAATGCCTTCTATATGCAGTATAGTTTATAGTATAAAAAGCATACAGTATAATTGTTTAATAGTATAAAACTTGAGTTTTTGTTAATCTCCAGAACAAAAGTGCTTTTTTTTATTGATATTTTATCCTAATAAAACAAACACCTGAAATTTTGGAGACAGAATACTAAACATTCGAAACTCAAACAGAGTTTAGAACAAGAAAGTAAAAAAGAGTAAATGTTGACAGAATGAAAAATTTTCAGGGAACTATCCTTTAAGTCAAAGCAATTAGATGAATATACTGTAGTGTAAAGACAATTAAGCACATATTTGATATTTTTGGGGGGTAAATATACTTACAATTCTGTCACATCCTCAAGGACCATGTCTGATTTAAAGAATCAAGGAAATGTACAACATTGCAAAGATAACATTACATAAACATTTATACTTCTTTTTTGTTGATAACATGTGATGTAATGTAATGTATTCTTTATTCAATGCCATGTCAGCAACCAAGGCTATTTTTATGGCAAGAACATTTCAATAGTAAATTGACAATTAAAAATCAACAAACAAATGAATAAATAAATAAGATTTTTTGCGCTAATACATGATTAAAAAAAAAATTAAGATTTTCCTGGTGTCATTTTGCTAAAAATGTCCTTAAGAGAGTTAATTTCATAAAAAAGTCTTCTGGGACCATTAAAAGCAGGACAGTCCAGTAGAATCTATTTTACTGTAAGAGAAAGTGTGCAGTGCAAACATTGAATAAGATTTGAGCAACAACAACAACACCTTTGAGCAAAACAAAATATGGGTTAATCTTGTATGTCCAATATGACATCTGGTTAAAGAAAAAAAATCACTAGATGAAATCAGTCTTAAAATTCTGTTTGAGATTTCAGGTTGTATTTCATACAGTTTATTATTTTTCAATGCATGCCACTCCTCTTGCCACTTATTTTAAATGTTAATGTTGATAAAAGGTCTCATCTCTGAAAGAGGAATTTGGCATTTGTTCACCACTTGTTTCAAAGCATCCTTAGCAGCTGCATCAGCTCACTTATTTCCTGAAAGCCCAACATGTCCTGGAACCCAGCAAAAAATGATATGATAAAACTGGTTTTGTAGATGGTGAACTTTAGTTAAAATAATCATCAAAGGATGACCATTTTTTGAAGATTCCATCACTTGGAGGCATGATTTGGAGTCTGTAAAAATTATAGTTGATGGAATTTTTTCTATATATTCCAGTGCTAAAAGTAAAGCACATGCTTAAGCTTTAAATATTGAACATTCTTTAGGCAGACTGATTCCATAACATTCCTGTTCAGTCACCATTGCTGCAGCCACGCCATTTCCATGTGATAGCTTTGAAATTTGTAGATGATTTTAAGTCATTTATTTAGTATTATAACACAGGGTCTAACATTTAGAGCATGGTCGCCGACTGAAGCTAAGCAGGGCTGCGCCCGGTCAGTACCTGGATGGAAGACCACTTGCGAAAGCCAAGTTGCTGCCGGAAGTGGTGTTAGTGAGGCCAGCAGAGGGCACTCAACCTGCGGCCTGTGTGGCTCCTAATGCCCCAAGGGGACTCTATACTGCTCAGTGAGCGCTGTCTTTCAGTTGAGACTCTCTGTGGTCATTAAAAATCCCAGGATGTTCTTTGAAAAAGAGTAGAGGTTTAACTTCGGCATCCTGGCAAAATTTGCCCACTGGTCTCCATCCATCATGGCGTTCTAACCATCCCCATATCACTCTGTCTCCTCTCCACTAATCAGCTGGTGTGCGGTCTGGCGCAAAATGGCTGCAATCGCGTCATCCAGGAGGAGATTCTCCTTACCGTGTAAAGTGCGCTTTGAGTGTCTAGAAAAGCGCTATATAAATGTAAGGAATTATTATTTATTATTCACATTTATTTAATAATAAACAGTAGTAAATAATTCAATGTCTACAAAGTAACACTTTATCATGTAAATATATAAATATGTCACCATGTGGACAAATAACACTATCATTATTTAACTACCCTCTAAATGTGAGACTCTTACTGTTATAATATAATTTATGTGCAACAATATACAACTACATCTTTGGCTACAAGTATTTTTCTGAATAAAGTTGAATTTAAAACTAAATCAATAACATTACAAGTATGTACCAGTATTTTTTTTTACCCCCAGCAGGTAAAGGATACTGACAAAGTCATCAAACCCAAGCAAAGTTCCCACAATCTCTTTATCGTTCTTCATAACAATGTGAATCCGAGAGCCAATGCATTTATCCACCAGCTCTGAAAGACAGCATATAATCCATGATAAACACAATCATCGACTGTAATAGGAAACATTTTGGGGGTCAACCATGTAAACAAGTCCAAAAATCTCTTTACATGCATTTATGTTAAACATTACTCTAACTATCCAGCTACTAAATTTGAACAGACCACATTAATTAAACTCTAAATTTCTCTGGATTTAATAGATATGGGTTTGAGTAAAAGGTTAATACCAAATTTATTCTTTCAAGTTTTAATTTTAGGTTTCTTTATAAAGCTGTAACTCAAAAATTTCCTGCGAGCATATCAATATTATATCAAATTCATTGTAGCCTATATCAGGTATTAAGAGTGAAGTGACTTTTACTATGTTATAAATTCGACATGGTACCTCTAATGTCACAGCTCATACATTAGGATGACATTTTTTAAGATTTTTTAAATTGATGAAATTGTTCTACTTGTAAATGCAACTTTATGAAAATATTAATGATGAATGTGTTTCCAGGTCATAAACTCCAACAAAGAGAAACATATCAGTGAATTATCGTTTTTTTCTTCGCCCACACTAAGTGAAGTGACTGGCTTTTGTTCATATCGCAAGTATAAACCAAAGGAATTAAATAATAATAATAATTAAAACAAATTGAAATGATAAGCGCTACATCTTTAGTGCACACGTGTATTCAACTAAATAAAAAAGCATAGTGAGTTACGACCCGACTAATTGGGATCTCTGTCCCGTTCAATAATACAAAAGTTATGTCAGTAAATGATAAGCAGTTTCCAAAAAACTGAAACAAACCGAGTGGTAAAAGCTGCGAAGGATTCGTTGCTGTGATTGCCGCCATTTTGATAACAGACCTGAATAATCGGAAGCGGAAGTCGATTACAAGCTCGGATAATCGATATCAGCACACATCGATAGCATGAGAGGGCTTGTTTTTTTAGTCTTATTTTTTATTTATTAATTTTTTTATTGCAATTTTAGAACACAGAACATACAAGGGCAGTAACAACATTATATTGACATATATACAATACAAAACAAATACAATATAAAAAGAAAGAAAAAAATACAAATATTCAAAGACAAAATTTAAGGCTTTAAAATAATTAACAGTTCTTTTTGCTTTGGTATTTTTTGTTTCTTTTATCGTGCATAGGTAATGACTTATTTCTATTTTAAAGTGAGTAACATTCGGTTTTTTTACTGCCCGTTTACATTTATGAATAAATTTTTTTTCCATATATAGGCTAATGATCAAATTAACAATATGCCAAATTTTGAAATCGACTGTATTCTCATAAAAAAATAAAACATGTTTTTCTTTGAATTCCAATGCAATATTCGTACTCTGCTTAACAAAAAATAAAAGATCACACCAAAACAATTGTAAATACATACATTATAAAAATAATAAATAAATACAATCATAAAATAAATGAACAATACTCTCTTCTTTATCATTACAAAAGGCACATTTTAAATCAACATCTTTACAAAATTTTGCAATTACCTGTTTTACAGTGTTTTTTAGTCTTATGCCGTAACGTTAGACTAGGGTTGCCCAAGGTTTTTCTTATGAAGGCCAAAAATAGTAATAATTATTGAATTGAGTGTTGTCTGTGAGCCAAAATGTTGCATCATAAAGGCTACCAAACGTACCTGTATATGTCATGGTAATTGTAAAAAAAGTTGCTTGATTAATTTTTCCTCTCCCAGTCTCTCTTCTCAGATGGAATGGCAGACCAAATCGGTAACCAAAACATGTTCACACAAAAGACAGTAAACATCCACAATAGGTTTTCTTTTCTTTTTCTTTTTTGTTTACTTGACAATATTGTAATCGTACAGGGTAAAAAAAATATATAATTTTACGGTTACATTCAGATTTGGAACATCAATGGACTACATGTAATTAGTACTATAAAATAAACTGCCTTTTCAAACATGACTTTGTATGCACTGGTATTTGGTAATGTCAAAAGCTGAGAAATATTTTATCTCCACAATGATACCTATTGTACATCTTTTATCTTTTGGGAGAAACCTGTGTCATCTCAGGTCAAAATTAAAAACATGCTGGTTAAATAAAATTAACTATAAATCCCTTTAACTGCCTGCTCTACCAAATGGTTGACCATGTTTTGACTTTTAAATAATGACTGTTATGGCATTTATAGAATAACCATTTTAAACAATGGTTTACACACAGCATTGTCGGTTTACAAGAAAATCAAACAAACATCCTGTTGCACTACTACAATTGATAAAACAACAACAACAACAAAACATGTAATATGAGAAGCTGAATTATTTTATAACATACTTCAAAAAATAAAGATGAATAAATTGGTCTTACACTTCATATTTTCATATTTTTCATAGTATATGTATTAATTCTGGTAGTTTTACTATAAACCAACATATCAACCATTTGATAGAAGTTAATATTTTAGAAATGATGGGATGTGTTGAAACAAAATGCATTGAGTGTTTTAACTTGTGAAATTAGTAGTTAAAAAATGCTATCCAAAAAAAAATTTTTGTAGGTGGGGCAGTTAAAAGTAAAAATGTGGGCTTGACTGCAGGCATGGTTCAAGGTTTACTGCAGTTTGGAAA
The DNA here is from genome assembly GCA_903798205.1 of Danio tinwini. Lineage (NCBI taxonomy): Eukaryota > Metazoa > Chordata > Actinopteri > Cypriniformes > Danionidae > Danio > Danio tinwini. The sequence goes on from CAIGQZ010033055.1 coordinate 3,664,251, forward strand.
AAAACAAGGTTTTAAAACGACTCAAATCTCAAATCAAATTTATGTTATACCGTTCCTAAGGTATGTAGCCTATAAGGGTTTTTATTGTGTGTTTTTTAAATGTGTTGTTAAGAAATAAGTGTTTTTGAAACCAATGAAGAGAGCAAAAGTCAATGATTTATTTTAATTGTTTAGCCTGACATGTTTACTGTTCTAAAATATCATAAATGTTTTCTGAAATAAAATGTATTTTATATAATGTTTTTTTACCCAGACATTTAAAGAAAACTTGTTTTAGAGCAGTAATCACAATACTGTGATACTGTGAAACCGTGACATTTTTATCCAAGGTTATCATACTGTCAGAAACTTACCGGCCTATGTGTACTTGACTGTATATGTCTCTCTTTAAGAGGGGAAACTTAAGGAAAAATTTACTCAGAATTCTAGAACAAGTCATATGTTGTCATTCTGTAATAAACATGATGTATATATGAGTCTATCTGGTGTCTATGATTTTCATCAATGAATTAAAACATTCTTTAGCCACTTATCGGTGCAAAAACGTGGTGTATTTCTTTTGAATAAAATAATATTTAATTTTTGTATCAGCTTTAATGTGTAGGCTATGTGGTGACAAATTTGAGCGTTTGCTGGACAAATACACAGTGTAATAGGGAAAAAAGTGTGAAAAAGTGTAAAAAAAAAAGCCATTGCTCATCATGAATGTCTGGACCAAGACATAATTCATTAAAAACATTTTCTGACCCTCTTCCGATTAACTGGTTGCCTGGATTTGATCAGCATTATTAAAGAAATCTGATGTGACACATGCTTGTGATCATGAAGAAAAATGTGAACAAAGGCAATATGAATAAATGAATGATTTTGTGATTTATATATAGGAATAATGAGAACAATGACCACTAAAATAAGCAATGTAATCTAAATGGGTTTAAAGAATATTGTGAAGATGAAGTAGATTCCACAATCCACTGTGACGTTACACCATAAAACAATGTAAATACTATAAAAAGAATTCAGACTGGGTCAATTAGGAAATATATAAGATAACAGCAGGAAATAGACACAATGTTTTAATCATGAAGGTTATGAACTTCTGCTTTTTGGTCATCACTCTCCAGTTCAGTTGGTGGCAGTGATGCGCCAAATGGAAACGAGCAACATAATTTCAGCGAGGTACCATTTGTCGTATTCTCATTGGTTGTTTGTCGTGAAACCGCAATCTGATTGGCTGCAATACACATCGTGTCGTGAAAGAGCTGATGGGCTGCATTATAACCTAAGCATTTTTACCGCTGTAAACATTGTCTAAACGTTTTAAATAGTATCGTTGATTTAGCTCTTAAGCGTTAGCAGAGCTATTTTAAAGGTGAGTTTTATCTTTATTTGCTTTCATAATTAAATTTATATCTAAGTCATAGTCATAAAAGATGCTGAAACTGCAGTGTAACTGTTTGATATCAGTTAATTTGTAATTCATTTTCAGTGTTGTAAATTCCATGAGACAGGGATAACGTAATAGTCTAAATTTTCATATTAGTTTTCGAGACGCCAAGACGTGACTCGTCCAAAGATCTTTGTGATGAAGCAGGCATGGAAGGCCAACAGGCAGATTTTCAATTGCCCTGTCAAAAAATAAACTGACTTCCTCCTTTCGTTCTTGATTTTTGTAAATGGCTGATTCAGTGATTTTAGAAACATATTATTTTGGCCTCATAAATAATTAGAAACTGCCTCTATGTCAGAGGAAGTGAATTTTTGCTCTACACTTTACCAGGTTATTTTATTAGAGGAGAGTTCACACGAGCATGAACATGCTTCCAAACTCACCATCACTTCATTCCAAACCTAGATATGACTTTTTATTTCTTCAGTGGAACCAGGGGCAGATTTAACCAATAAGCAAGGTAAGCATCTGCTTAGGGCCCCAGGAAATCTAAAAAATACCTAGCAATATAAATGATACCTATTAGCTATATATAAAATTTTTTATATCATATTTTGTACAGTGAGGGTCTAAAAATGTACATTTGAACGTAATTATTAAATTTGCACAAATGTGTCCACCACCTTTAATTGTGGACCAGTCCAGCAGTCAAATCGGTAAAGATTTAGTTTTAAAAACGAAATGGCTCATTTAATATTTTTAGTTGTGAATTCATCTTGAAAAAACTAATCATTTCAAAAGTTTTACACTGTGCTTTACATGTTATTATTATTTTGCATTAAGGTAAAATCTAGAAAAGGTGATCGAATGATATAAAAAATACAGCAAAATAATAATAAAAAAAATTACAAAAGGTGCATTTGAAAACTTTTGGACCCCATGGCTGGAAATACTTACGGCCCCCTAATCATTAAATCCCTATCTCTTCCCTAAGTGGAGCACAATAGATTATTAGATAATGTACATTTGAATAATGCTTATAATGAAATGGTTTTGTTTACCTTGGCTTCCATTGAAGGTGATGAAAAATATTATATGTTCCACAGAAGAGATAAAGTCATAGAGTTTTGACAGTACGTGAAGGTGAGTAAATTATGATGGAGTTAAATGTTTTGTGTGACTTAAAAATTTAACCAAAAGGATTTGTTACATCCATTAAAGTAAGAGACATGTTTAAAAATATAAATCTAGGGTAGGGTGAAATTACCATATTTCACAATATGTTTATTACTTAATAGTTATTTTTGCTGCAAATTGTTACAATATAAGTATTTTACATATTTGCAAAAACACAATTCTCAATACCAATTTGATTTAGAAAACTAATTCTACACTCATAGGGTAGATAATAAGATATCTCACAAGTGATTCCAGTTCATTCACATTTATGCTTTTAGACGTTTTGAACGTGTCATGCATGTTCTCTTCGTGTTTGTGTGTGTTTGCTCCGGGTGCTCCAGTTTCCCCCCACAGTCCAAAGATTTGCGGTATAGGTGAATTGAATAAACTAAATTGTTTGTAGTGTCTGTGATTTAATGTTAGAGTGTATGGGTGTTTTCCAATAATTATTATAGTACAGTTTAGGTAGGGTGGACCTACTATAAGTCTTGAAACAAGCAGCATCAAAGAGGTCATGAGGAGTGTGGTGGGATATCTTTGGCTGATTAAAGTCTAGTTGTGGTGCCACATTAGGGATCATCTGCAAAGTCTTTGTCATGCTGTTTGGAAGGTCTTCCAGAAGATCTTTGATGTATTCTAGTCTAGAAGGTTACAAGCCTCTTGGATCAGTAGATCTGCTGCTTGTTCTGACAGAAACGGTCTGGTTTTTCTAATGTTTTTTTCTAATGTCTTTTTAAAGATGTGGGTGGAAAAGCTTAGTTGGTAACTAGGGCTGTGCGATTTAATCAAATCTCTGTCGCGATTTGAAATGTTGCGATTAGCTAATCGCAAGAGGCTGCGATATGAAATTTATTTGTATTATTTAATTTCCCCTGCTCAGATCAAATGCGTGACTGCCGTCTGTGTGTGACAGTCTTAATAGCCAATTAAATGAGCATAATTGAGTGATAAGCATCTTGCAAAAAAAGTTAACTGAAAGTATTGCCAGTGACAATCTAGTAGCAAACAACAGCAAAGTATAGTTCGTTGTTTCAGCCATGTTCGTTTGCTGAGTGTTCTGTATTTTTATATATTTTTTGTTTGTTTTAAAATAAGCTACACTATCCCTAATCACTCCCTAATTTTGGGTTTAACTTGTTTACAGAAAGCTAAGGCCATTTTATTTGTTTAATGTTTGCTCTAGAGAAAAATGAGTTTCATTTCTGAATATTTAAAAAAAAAAAAGAAAAAATGTTTAAGTTAATATCTTTTCAGTTTCTTTTTTTTAACACTGCAACTGCATTTTAGCAGTATAAAGCTACTATATGAATTATTGAGCTGAAGCATGACTACAAAATTAAATCGCAAATCATCAAAATTGCGATATGTGTCAAGAAAAATCTGAATTTCATATTTTTCCAAAATCGCACAGCCCTACTGGTCACCAAACACGTTCCCTGGTGTCCTGGTTTGTATTTGCAGTGTCATGGAATTTCTGGAATATCATGGCTATTTAAATAGAGGTAAACTTGGTTTTATATTTGGATATTCAGACGTTCTCCTTAATAATATAAATTCAGAAAAGTCTTCTTTGCAAATTATAAGGAGGGAAATCATATAAACAGCCAATGACTATCAAAGTACAACATTGTTCACAGTCAATTAGATAGTGTTAGTGTAGTTTTAAAGTCATACTTGCATGCTAATTCCGATCGAATATTCAAAGCAACGTGGTAAATAACATAGAGACTTCTAAATGAACGAATGTGTGAATATAAAACCAAATTTACCTCTATGCTATTTAAAAGGTCTGTTTCAGAGCCAGACATTAAAGGCCAGGAATTTTTATTTCATTGCCCATATCATGGAATATCAGGGATTCTAGTTTGGCACTTAAAATTTGACTTTGTATTTATCAAAATGAAATATGTCTATACTATATATTTTTAATTGTAATGTTTCACACCTGTTGTTATGGTTATGGCTATTTTTCATCTCTATTTTATTAATATCATACCCTTTAACTGGCAGTCACTTAAGTCAAATGCAGTCACTGTGGATGTTAACAAAGGCTAGCATGTCAGGATAATACAGATTTTAAGAGCTTTGGTTTTAAATTGACCACTTCAAAGTTTGTCACACCAAAAGTAAGTGCAAAAGTAAGTTTATTAAGTTATAAGTAAGGAAATGTAAGTAAATTCTTCATTGTTGTTCTCATAGTGGCTATTAAAGTCCTGCAAAAAGATGTTCAAGATAAAACCATTTTTAAAATATGCAAAGCGCAACTGTGGCCTGTTTTTTCTGTTCATTTATATATTGTGGAAATTCAGCTTTTAGTCAGCGAAACCAAGGAAAAAATCTGAATATATTTGCGTGGTAACCAGTTAGTAGTAGGGCTGTATGATATTGGAAAAATCTGATATTGTGATATGAATATTGACCTTATTCTTTGTGTATGAGCAGGTGCAGCCATTTGAATCTTTTTTTGGCTTAAGTTTTCGGTTTTATTCACTTCCTTTCATTTTTAGATGTTAAAAACAGCTCGTTTTGCTGCTTGATGTTACAAACTGAAAATTTCTTGTTATTTTGCTTTGTCTGTATTGTCATTAACACACTTGTTTGTAAAGAAAATAGTTTGACCGTTTTTTGTTGTTTATTATTACTATTCATTTCTCCCATAGGCAACTGAATCGGAAGTTCTAAAACAATAGCAAAAACAAGGGCACTTCCACATTGAAGAATAAGGTCCAGTTTCAAAAAATGGTTTGAATAGCTCTGGTTGACGGTTTTCTGAGGAGTCTTAACAGTATTCGGGTACAGAAATTGGATAATCACACTGCAAAAAAAACCTTTTCTTGTTTCTAGTTCGAGTTTTTTTGCTTGTTTTAAGGAAAGGATCTGCCAGTGGGTACGTGAAATCTTGTTTTCACTCTGAAATGTTAATATTTGAACTGAAAACAAGACAAAAATTCTAAGTAAGAAATGTTTTTTGCATAAATCATATAAATTTCATATAAATATAGTGATTAAATACAATTCTGTAGCTCCTGGTCAACTATAATTTAGACTGGACATGGCATATCTTAGCGATGTGACTATTGTGGATGCGCAAATTGCGATATCGATGCTAAAACGATGTATTGTACAGCCCTAATTAGTATTATCGTGTACCCCAGTTTCGATGTGTGAAAGAATATTTCAGTTTATGTCTATTTTTTATAATTTTTTTTACAGCTATAGCTTTCTTAAAGATGTCTTTTCATGCTGGCCGTGGATGCCCGAGGGGTAGACTACCTGCTCCGAGCCAAATGTATCGTCCTGCTCCCCCACGATATCATTATGACCCTCCCGCCACTCCCGGACCTGTTTATAACCCCCAGGGTGGCAGCAGCTACATGCCACCTCATCCTGACTTCATGCCGTTCCACTTCCCTCCACCATCACAGGCTTCTAACACCCTGCCCCAGTGCCCCATACGTCCACCTGTCTTCACAGAACCACCCCCTTTTCCACCACCTCCTCCTCACAGCTCAGATGGCTCAGCTCCAATGCCGCTTCAGAGCTCTTATCCCTACATGATACCTAATATCCCCCCTCCACCCATGCCACCTGTGCCCACCTCAGTTCCACCCTCCATGCCCTACCCACCATCATACCCCATGAGCTACCCACCACAGCCCCAGCTTCCCCCTCCACCCAGCTTCAACCCAGCTTATGCTCAGCCTAGTGGTTCCTTCAAACCTGAACGTTCCCGTCCGCCTCTTCAATACAAGACCGATTCCTGTTCCCGTTCACCTGAGAGACTTCGGCACCATGATGACCACCGGCACAGGGGCCACAGTTATAGTGAATATGGAAGCAGACACAACCGAGAGTTTGGAGGAGAGAAACGGGACAGGGGGTGTAGTTCAGAACGGAGGCGTTCAGACAGTCCTCGGCGGTGTAAATCCGACTATGACAGAGGACGAGTACCATCGAGACACCGGAGCAGGTAATGTGCTTCACCTCTCATTTTTTTTCCATTTTCTATTGATATAGAATTATGTTGCTTGTATTGGGGTCATCTGATAATTCGCCTGCGCTTAAGATTCCTCTTTAAACATGCTATAAAGCTTATCAAAAATGCTCAAATAAGTTTATTTTGTTCACTCTGCTGCATTTGAGCCTTTTTAAGTGTAAATCATTTTGGTTATGTTGACCAAAATAACCAGATAAGCCTTCGCAATTTAAACATTATAACATTATAAATTGCCAGTATTTTATTTGTTTGCGACATTATAGATCGTCAGTACTTTTTGTTTGCGACATTATAAATCTTGAATAATTCACTAGTTTGTGAAAATGAATTTTTGGTATTTCACTAGCTAACAACATTATAAATCTTGAGTATTTAACTAGTTTGCGACATTATAAATCGCCAGCATTTAATTAGTTTTTGACATTATAAATCGTCAGAACTTTATTTGTTTTCAACATTATAAATTGTCAATACTTGATTTGTTTGCGACATTATAAATCACCAGTATTTTATTCCTTTGCGACATTATAAATCTCCAGTATTTTATTAATTTGCGACATTATAAATCTTAAGTAATTCAATAGTTTGCGACAATGAATTTTGGGTTTCACTATTTACGACATTATGAATTTTGAGTATTTAACTAGTTAGCGGCATTATAAATCACCAGTAATTTATTTGTTTGCAACATTATAAATCGTCAGTACTTTTTGTTTGCGACATTATAAATCTTGAATAATTCACTAGTTTGTAAAAATTAATTTTTGGTATTTCACTAGCTAACAACATTATAAATCTTGAGTATTTAACTAGTTTGCGACATTATAAATCACCAGCATTTTATTTGTTTTCGACATTATAAATCGTCAGAACTTTATTTGTTTTCAACATTATAAATTGCCAGTATTTTATTTGTTTTCGACATTATAAATCGCCAATGAATTTTTGGTATTTCATTAGCTATCAATATTATAAATCTTGAGTATTTAACTAGTTTGCAACATTATAAATTGCCAGTATTTTATTTGTTTGTGACATTAGAAATTGTCAGTACTTGATTTGTTTGCGACATTATTTCACTAGCTTACGACATTATGAATCTTGAGTATTTAACTAGTTAGCGGCATTATAAATCACCAGTAATTTATTTGTTTGCGACATTATAAATCTGAAGTATTTTATTTGTTTGCGACATTATAAATTATCAGTACTTCATTTGTTTACAACATTATAAATCGTCAGTACTTTATTCGTTTGCGACATTATAATCGTCAGTACTTTATTCGTTGGCGACATTATAAATCTTGAGTAATTCACTAGTTTGTGACAACGTATTTTCGGTATTATGACATTATAAATCTTGAATATTTAACTAGTTTGTGACATTATAAATCACCAGCATTTTATTTGTTTTTGACATTATAAATCAGCAGTACTTTATTTGTTTTCGACATTATAAATCGTCAGTATTTTATTTGCTTGCGACATTATAAATCGTAAGTACTTTATTCGTTTGCGACATTATAAATTATAATTTTACATTGATTGAGATGATTCTATAAGGCAGTGTATCTGCATAATAAACAACAATAAAATAATCTACAAGCTCACATAAATACAATAAGATACAAATAAAATAAACCGTGTTTTGTGGTTTTATACTCGTAGTCTTCATTTTCTAAATAATTTAGTAAAATTAATCATTATTAAAGTTACAAATGGTACAATTTCCTTTGTCTGAATGCTGTAAAAATTATTTAACAGTCACAGGCCTCAAAAATGCATGCAAATAAAGAATTATAATCCAGATTTAACATTGCATATACTGTGATGTGACTATTGCAAATGATACTTTGCGATATTGATCCTTAAACTATATATTGTCCAGCCCTTACATGAGTGTGTGTGTGCATTTGTATCTATGTGTGTTTGTGAATAATTTACTAGTTAGTTTGCAAGATACTAGTGTTCAGTTTTAAAAAAATCTTAAAGGCATTTATAAAAGTGACCTTAGCAGTTGGTAAAACTTTCAAATAATTTCTTTATTTTAACTGGAATAAAAAAGACGACAAATGTAGTGTATATATTTATCCACCAGAGAACGCTATCGCCACAGAGACGATCCAGGTTCACCCCCCTCAGACAGACATCGGAAACACGTTCGAAATCGCTCAGGCAGTCGAGAGAGAAAACGCCGTCGTGTGGAAGAGGATAAAGATAGGAGAACAGATGGATCTTCAAGCAGTCGAGAAAGGTCTGTGAACTCCAGCAGGAGCAGAGATGCTGAGGAGATAACCATCGACCGCCATGAGGAGGAGAGAGGACAGGAGGAGCTACACAAACCTGCCTGGATCCGCTGCACACATGCTGAGAACTACTACTCCAATGATCCCATGGACCAAGTGGTAAAGTAGTGAATCTATCGGTTTCAAATTTTCAATAAATTGTTAAAGCTTTTATCATGCTATATTATCATGATATTGACAGTAAAAATGTATTACTTTAACAGCTGTAAAAATGTATTACTTTACCAGGTATAATAAGCCAAAAAATTGTGTTGCTTTATATTATATGCAGTTGAAGTCAGAATTATTAGCCCCTCTGAATTATTAGCCCCCCTGTTTATTTTTTTCCCCAATTTCTGTTTAACGAATAGATTTTTTTCAACACATTACTAAAGATGATAGTTTTAATAACTCATTTCTAATTTCTAATTTATTTTATCTTTGCCATGATGACCGTAAATAACATTTTACTATATATTTTTCAAGACACTTCTATACAGCTTAAAGTGACATTTAAAGGCTTAACTAGGTTAATTAGGATAACTAGGCAGGATAGGATAATTGGGAAAGTTACTGTATAATGATGGTTTGTTCTGTAGTATATAAATGTATGTATGTAAATATATAGCTTAAACGGGCTAATAATTTTGACCTTAAAATGGTGTTTTAAAAAAAATCTAAAAACTGCTTTTATTCTAGTCGAAATAAAACAAATAATACTTTTTCCAGAAGAAAAAAATATTATCAGACATACTGTGAAAATGTCCTTGCTCTGTTAAACATCATTTGGTAAATAATTAAAAAAGAAAAAAAATTCAAAGGGTGGCTAATAATTCTGACTTCAACTGTACATGTTATACATAGTAAAGGTTAATGCATTAAAATCAGCGGCGAGAAATAGCCTTATTATAGTTATAGTATAATATAATATATAATCCTTTAACTGCTTGCTCTACCAAGTGGTTGACCATATTTAGACTGTTTTAAATAATGACTGTTAAAGTCATTTAATAAAGGACTGTTTTAAATAATGGTTTACACGCACAGCATTTTTGGTTTACAAAAAATCAAACAAACAATCCTGATACACTATCACACTTGATTTTGGTTTTATTGTAAAAAAACAAACAAACAAACAAGAAAACTCGTTAAATGAGAATCTGAAATAATTTATGGCATGCTTTAAAAAATAAAGATGATTTATTCCAAAAATTTTTTTGATTGTTTTTAAATAAATTGGTCTTGCATTTCATATTTTCTGATTTTCATAGTATATGTACTAATTCCGCTACTGTGTTGAAAAAAATGCCTTAAGCGACATTAGGAGTTAAGAAATGCAATCTATTTTTTTTCTTGGTGGGCCAGTTAGAGGGATGCTAATAATACATTCTGCAGAATTTGAATAGTTATTAACTCCTTTGAATAAAATGATTATGGTTTGAATGTGTTATTAGACATTGACTAAGAAATTAACATCATCCAAGATTAATAAATGCTTTTGTAGTTGTCATTACTATGAGTTTAGGTAAAATAACTGATGTTAACAAAGTCAACAACAAATAAATAAAAAAAAATTACAATGCAGAGTTAACAAACAAAATATCTATAAATTGAATTTTCATTGAGATTAACATGTGAAATTCTTGAAATTAAATAGCTTAATAAGTATTTACACATTTGGTTTAGTTGTGAACACAGATGGCAGACATGGAGAGTCAGAGGACAACTGGGAAGCTAGCTTTAGCAAGCTGTATTTCTAAAACAACATGTTTTGACTTAATTTTTTAAAAATTAGTTCTTTTTATTTTACTTTAAGTATAGTAGGGCCTTTTTAATGATTTTCTTATGGTTATTCCATGTCAAATTAGCCAAATATCACAAACATCTGCAGCTAAAATATGGGATTTGGTCAATAATCGTTAATAAAAACAAATTCTACATTATTTTGTAAAAGGTGCTCAATATTATCATTTTAACCAGAGATGTGGAACCAGTTTACTGGAAGACAACTTTCCGAAGTGTCAGTATTTTATTTTTACGCAGATTCCAAAATTACTTTTAGTAAAATCTGTTAAGGAATGGGGTGGCACGGTCGCTCAGTGGTTAGCACTGTCACCTCACAGCAAGAAGGTCATTGGTTTGAGTCCTGGCTGGGTGAGTTAGCATTTCTGTGTGGAGTTTGCATGTTCTCCCCATGTTTGTGTGGGTTTCCTCCGTGTGCTTTGGTTTCCCCCACTGTCCAAAGACATGCGCTATAGGTGAATTGGGTAAGATAAATTGTCCGAAGTGTATGATTGTGTGTATGAATGAGTGTGTATGGGTGTTTCCCAATACTAGGTTGCAGCTATAAGGGCATCTGCTGCATAAATCATACGCTGGAATAGTTGGTGGTTCATTCCACTGTGGTGACCTCTAAAAAGAGACTAAGCCGAAGGAAAATTAATGAATGCTAAAGAATAATTTTGCATGAAATTAAAATTTTCAGATATGATAATGCTTATATTAATGAGATTATTGTGGGTTTATCACATATAAGGGTTAGTATTACACATTATAGTTATGGATACGTTGCTATTACTGTATTTTGTGAATTGTTATTGAATGTTGTAGATGTTCTGGATTATGTTTTTAAGATTTTGACCTTGAGTCAGTAATAAAAATTGATTGATTGAATCTTGTTAGAGAATAAATAATTATTGAAACACTTTATATTATATTATATATTATATAAAACACTTTTTCAAATGTTTGGATACCTGTAAATCAAGGTATTATCTTAATATACTTTTAGAGCCTAGTTCTTTAAATAAATTAAAACACTTTTATTTGGAATTCTGTATTTTATTAAAGGTTCCAGGGAGATATTTTTGCCTCAAATTCAATTGTGCATGTGTGGTCAAAAACCATGTTTAGCAAATATTAGTCTACTTGATTTATGATTTGGCTTTCTTCATCATTTTGTTTCTTTCTTTTAACAAGTTTAACATTTTTAATTGAGCTGACATGGAATCATCTTGTAGTGACCGTCACTAAAATGTTAAGAATGTTTCTAATCTTCCATCTATTTTATTCACCTGAAGGGCGATTCTACTGTTGTTGGAACCAGTAAGTTAAGAGATCTGTATGAGCGTTTTGAGGAAGAGCTTGGTCAGAGACAAGAGCGTGCCAAATCCATCAGGCCTAAATGGGAACCACCTAAGACCAAACTGGACCAGGATCAGGGTACTGTGTGCAAGATTGTACTGTTTTCAAGTATCTACAGTATTGTAATATAATTAAGGCATCTAGCCTGTTTTTATCGCAGACTAAAACCCTGACAGAGTAATTTGATGGTTTCACACTTAATGGTTTTAATCAGTTTTTTACCAGTTTTATTTGTAGTTCCCATACAAAATAGTTTGCATAATTAATTAATGTAAAGGTTTTTACTCAGTGTTTTGAGACTGCATTTGAACGCAATGTAGTTGAGTGAAGATGAACCTCTTAATTCTGTTAAACAAAATAGAAGCATTCTTAGATTACCTGTTGGAGAATCAGATTATGTTGGTTTTTTAGATTAATAACATTATTTATAACAAGCTTTGAGATGTGAAGACAAGGAATGAAAATAATTTGAATAATTTGCTTTATTTGAACATTTAATCAAATTATGTGTGAAAAGTGTGGAAAGTTGATGCTCATTTGTTGATTTTTTGTTTTCATTTCAGAGCACAAGAATGAGAAAAGTACACCAATACTTTTTTAAAACTTAAAAGTTAAATTTGTTATCTTTTGCTATGTGCAGATGAGAGTTCCAGTGAATCCGAGTGTGAGTCTGATGGTGGTGGTAGCACCTGCTCCAGCAGCTCTGACTCTGAGGTGTTTGATGTCATCGCTGAGATCAAAAGGAAGAAAGCTCATCCTGACCGTCTTCATGACGAGCTGTGGTACAATGACCCAGGACAGGTGTGCTTTACCTTCACTACAGCCTTTTTTTTTTTTAGAGATTATGATTTTGCCTACTATTTTACTTATAATTTTAATCTAATAATGCATCAAAATAAAAACAAAAGAAAATTCTACTTTAAAAATAAAAAAAATCAAATTAAAGGTTTGAAATATACCTTTACAATGTAGAACAACTAACTGCATGTTATTAATATTATATACTTTGAAGTTTACATTTGCATTTTTGCTGCTCTTTAGAACAAAATGTGCTCATCCACATCCAAAATTATTTAATCATTACTGATTTACAGTTATTAAAATTAAATGCAAGGTACCCACTAGGGTTGGGTGATGTCGACCAATTTGGCATCATACGATGTCTAATGTGAAACATCGCGATGGACGCAGGCATTGTCGCCGTAGGCGGCAGTGAATTAATTTTTTATGAATAATTAATTTATCAGAATCAGTTTTATTGCCAAGTGTGCTTCACACAGACAAGGAATTTGTTTTGGCAACAGAAGCTTCCAGTGTACATAAAGTGACAAGTGACAACACAAAATTAAATACAAGAAAAGAAAAGGCATTAAACATTAAACAGAGATGCAGTTAGTCAAAAAGACACACTTTTCCTGTGTCTGGCTGTTTTTGTGCTTGGTGCTCTGTAGCGCCGACCAGACGGTAACAGTTCGAACAGGTAGTGTGCTGGGTGTGAGTCGTCCAGGGTGATTTTACGAGCCCATTTACTCACTTTGGAAGAGTACAGTTCTTGAAGTGTAGGAAGGGTAGTGCCAGTGATTCGTTCAGCAGTCCGGACTATTCGCTGCAGTCTACGGAGGTCGGTTTTGGCATCTGAGCTGAACCAGACGGGGATTGAAGTGCAGAGGATGGATTGGATGACAGCTGAGTAGAACTGTACGAGCACCTCCTGTGGCAGGTTGAACTTTCTCAGCTGACGAAGGAAGTACAGTCTCTGCTGGGCTTTCTTTACAATGGAGTCAATGTGAATGTCCCACTTCAGATCCTGAGAGATGGTGGTGCCCAGGAACCTGAATGACTCTACTGCAGCCACAGTGCTGTTCATGATGGTAAGTGGGGGGAGCGCAGGGAGGTTTTGCCTAAAGTCCACTATCATCTCCACTGTTTCGAGCGTGTTCAGCTCCAGGTTGTTGTATCTGCACCATAAAGCCAGCCGCTCCACCTCCTGTCTGTATGCAGACTCGTCACCATTCTGGATGAGGCCGATAACAGTAGTGTCATCCGCAAACTTCAAGAGCTTAATGGAGGGGTCTTTTGCGGTGCAGTCGTTTGTGTACAGGGAGAAGAGCAGTGGGGAGAGAACACATCCCTGGGGGGCACCAGTGCTGATGGTGCGGCTGTCGGATGTGATTTTACCCATTCTGACTAGCCGTTGTCTATCTGTCAGAAAGCTGGTGATCCATTGACAGACAGAGCTAGGGACAGACAGCTGGGTCAGTTTGTTCTTGAGCAGTGATGGGACGATGGTGTTAAAGGCAGAACTGATAATGCAGTCCCATGTTGACTGCATCATCCACAGACCGGTTTGCTCTATAAGCAAACTGCAGGGGGTCCAGCAAAGGTCCAGTGATGTCCTTCAGATAAGCTAGCACCAGTCTTTTGAATGACTTCATGGCTACAGATGTTAAGGCAACAGGTCTGTAGTCATTAAGTCCTGTGATCTTTGGTATTGGGATGATGGTGGAGCATTTGAAGCAGGATGGAACTTTGCGCTGTTCCAGTGATCTGTTGAAGACCTGTGTGAAAATGGGAGCCAGTTGGTCCACACAAATTCTCAGACAGGCTGGTGAAACACAGTTTGGACCTGGTGCTTTTCGTCTCCTCTGTTTACTGAAGATCTGACGCACATTATCCTCACTGATCTGAAGTGGGGGGTGGAGAAGGAGATGGCTGGATGTGTTGATGGCTGTTTACTGAGGATCTGATGCCCATTATCCTCACTGATCTGAAGTGCTGGGGTGGAGAAGGAGATGGCTGGAGGTGTTGATGGCTGTTTACTGAGGATCTCATAGCCATTATCCTCACTGATCTGAAGTGCAGGGGGGGAGAAGGAGATGGCTGGAGGTGTTGATGGCTGTGTAGGGAGATGGTCCGGGCGGGTATGAGGTGTCTGGTCAGAGGTGTCAAATCTACAATAGAACATATTCAGCTTGTTTGCAAGATGTTTGTTGCTGTCGATACTGGGGGATGGCGTTTTATAATTCGTGATGTCATTCAGGCCTTTCCACACTGATGCAGGGTCGTTGGCAGAAAACTGGTTTTGCAGCTTTTTGGCATAGCTTTTCTTGGCCACACCAATCTCCTTTGTCCATGTGTTCCTGGCCTGATTGTTTAAAATCCTGTCCCCTCTCCTGTAGGCATCCTCTTTTTCACGACGAAGCTGTCTAAGTTTTGGTGTAAACCATGTTTATCATTGTTAAATGATAAGTAGGTCCTGGTAGGGATGCATAACTCCTCACAGAAACTGATGTATGATGTTATAGTCTCTGTGAGCTCGTCCAGGTCGGTGGCTGCAGCTTCAAAACACTCCAATCAGTGCATTCAAAACAGGCTTGTAAGACCTATTCATAATGAGTTAATTATTTGTAGCCTACCGCTTTAACTACCTGACCTGCATGATCTTTGTTTTACCCATCACCAAATCATAAATAAATAAAGATTAGTTACACACAAATTACTGGGACTCTGCCATTAATAGGCAGAGTGATCTGGGTGTAATATTGACATATTGGTGTAAACCGGGCCGTGTGTATTTTTTGCGAGCGGGTTGCTGCTGCGATGGGGGCGGGGTGGAGGATTGTGATGCCTGCTCAGCATCATGATGTCTATCGGCCATCTGCGATGGACGATGGCATCTTCTATCAACCCAACACTATTACCCACACATTCTAAATTGATGAGGTCTGCTCAATTATTGTTTCATTTTATATTGCTTAACACATTTATGGTTTAAAATGAACTTGTGTTTGTTCTTATTTCTTTGCTCAATTGTTGAAAACTCAGATGAATGACGGACCATTATGCAAGTGCAGTGCCAAAGCCAGAAGAACTGGAATCCGACACAGCATTTACCCTGGTGAACAGGTATACATATTCAGATTACTAAACTATAAAAATATTGTAACCCCATTTATTATAGTTATATTATTATTTATTACGTAATCCCCATTTATTATAGTTTTTTTAGCTTGTCTTTAAAAAATGAGTTTGCTTGTTTTTAACACATTATATTTATAACAAAAATAATTTTTATAATGCTAATAAAAAATAAATATGTTTGCACAGTACCAGTACAGTACAAATAATTGCACAGTACCAGTTTCTGTTTTTTTCTTACAATAAAATGCAGTTTATACTTTAGCTGTAAAAAAGTTGCAATACAGCATTATCATCTTTGTGATTAAATCTCTGGGACATTAAACTGATTAGATTGGTGTTTCTTTTTTTATAGCCGGTGAAACAGTGTCGGCCAATGAGCAACAATGCTGGAAAACTGTTCCACTACAGAATAACTGTATCCCCACCCACCAATTTCCTTGTAGGTTTTTGTGACTTTTTAATCTAACCACTTCATCTAATTATTTGTTTTGTTTTTTTATATTGTGTATATATTAATTATGCGAATGTTGATCTCTCTCTCTCTCTCTCTCTCTCTCTCTCTCTCTCTCTCTCTCCCTCTCTCTCTCTCTCTCTCTCTCTCTCTCTCCCTCTTTCAGACAGATAGGCCAACAGTTATTGAGTATGATGACCATGAGTACCTGTTTGAGGGCTTTTCTTGCTTTTCACATACTCCACTTACTAGTGTAAGTAAGCCCCCTTAAAGTGCAAAATAAATCTAATTTCAAAGCGAAAAAACAAGATTGTTTGCTTATACCATTAGCAGATTATTTAGCTTGTTTTTTTAAAGGAAAAAAATATAACTTAATCTTCCCATATTATTTTTAGATATTTGGACTAGAAACAAGATAAAAAACTCTTAAGTAAGAAAAGCATTTTTTGCAGTGAATGTCTTTGATGTTATTGTGGAATTTGCTTGGCGTACAAGTCAAAATGATGTTCTGTGGTAACTGATACAGATGCAGTCATAATATCTGGCAGAATTAAAGTTCGTACTTTGTATTCTCTAAATAACTTTTTTTCTTGCATTTATAGATCCCTTTGTGTCGGGTTATTCGCTTCAACATTGATTACACCATCCACTTCATAGAAGAGATGGCACCTGAGGTTTGTGATGATACACGTCATTATATTTCACACTGTTTTCATTTGATCTAATTCAGATGGTAATTATTTGGAATGTTAAATGAAATTAATAACATTTTAATGTACTTATGCACTGTACAAAAGCAGTAAGTTATTAATACTGTTGCTTTACGTTGACTTTACTTAAAAGAGCAATACATTTTTTGGAAATATGCTCATTTTGCAATTCTCCAAGAGTTAAACATTTGGGTTTTTCCAATTTTTTTATCCGTTCAGCTCATCTCCATGGCTGGTAGAGCACTTTAGCTTAGCTTAGCATAAATCACTGAATCGGATTAGACCATTAGCATCTTAATCAAAATTAAAAAGAGTTTTGATGATTTTACTATACAAAGCCTGACTCTCCTTCAGGCACAATGATATCAAGCAGCACTGTTACATATTTTAGAGCTCTGCGGAAAATCATTGCACCTGCTGCAACCATGTTACGACAACAAAGTTCTTTGATCATTATGCTGGAAAGATTATAGTTCCTAGCTTTATCAACCTGGAACAAATTCTGTCAGTTTTAATACACGGTGTAGCTACAGAAGTGTCAAGCTTAAATAGGAAAATTATCAAAGCTTATTTCAAAACATTTGGAGGGAGATGCTAATGGTCTAATCCAATTCAATAATTTGTTCCAAGCAAAGCTAAAAGTGCTTCTGCCAGACCCAGAGATTGGCTAAATGGATTAAAAAATGGTAAAACATGTAAAATGTGTAAACCCATTGGAACAGTTAAGTTGGCTTAACTTAATTTATATGATTATGCACATAGTTCATTTGGTTCATCTAACATGAATGAAGTAACCCTTATGCTCTGCAATTGTGATCTGTTGTGTTTTCCAGAACTACTGTGTTAAAGGCCTGGAACTGTTTTCCTCATACCTCTTTAAAGACATCTTGGAATTGTATGATTGGAATCTCACAGGTAATGTACACATGCATGTACAATTATACACAAGCACACTATGAGCATATAGCCATAATAATATAGATTCTTTGTTTTACAGATCCTGAAGAAAATGGTCCGTTAGGCTGTCAGAGGTTTCATTTCATGCCACGGTTTGTTCGATTCCTACCAGGTGAGTTTAAAATGCCTGTCTGGCTGATAAAAAAGAAGACAAAAAAAAAGAAAATAGGATTTAGCAAATATGCAGATTAATACAAATACTGACATATTATTTAATTACTGGCTTTGTTGATTAAAATAGATTTTTACAGTTTAATTTGTGCAAACCTCCTTAAATTTAATGTATAAAATGCTGTTTTATAAACTAGATTAACAGTTTTTTGTGAAAAAAAACACATTGTAACACATTAAATTAAATCAAATTTACTACACAACAAAACAATTGCATACTACAATTCTTCTGTTATCTGATTGATAGGTTACAATGTTTCTAGCATTAAAGGGCTTCTACAATTATATAAAAGGGCTAGTATAATTAACAGTATATGTCCTCTTTCAAGACATACAGTATAAGTATGTAAATGTAAGAATACATTTTTATTTTCTTGTCGTATTTTAATATGAAAGCCTACTAGACAAATTTATTTTATTATTATTATTTTTAGAAAAAAAATGTTGGTAAGATTTAAATCGTAATTTTTCAGTCTAAGTTATAGTAGTGTAAGATATAGCATGACAACTGTTATTTGTCAGTTAAATATGAAATAAATAAATACAAATAATTTTGGCCATTATATTTATAAATCAATTAAAAATGTAGCTTTTTGCTGACACTATGCTGAAAAAAGTATTGTTTGTACCTTTGGCTGAATGCATCTTTATTATTATTGTTGTTTTCTGTCGGCTTGTCTATCAGATGGAGGAAAGGAGGTGCTGTCAATGCATCAGGTGCTGCTATATCTGTTAAACAGCAGCACACCTCTGGTTCCCGAAGAGGAGATTGCAAATATGCTTCAGTGGGAGGAGCTGGAATGGCAGAAATATGCTGAGGAGTGCAAGGGCATGATCGTCACCAACCCTGGCATGGTAAGACACATTTTCATAATCATGATATTGTGCCAGAAACATCAAAATAATGGCACAAATGAAGCTGTTTTTATGTAAGGAAATTGATGTGTAATAATAATAAAACCTGACAGATCAGTCTGTCTAAGTCTTTATACATTAGTAGCCAAACCTTTTCGTTTTCTGTGATTTTTGTTGTCAATAGAGAGAATTATTGCAACCATTTTCTCCACAAAAACGTAATCCCGCCCCTTCATTTAAAGGATTACATAAACCAGAAATTAAAATTCTGTTATCAATTTTTTCAGCTGTAGAACACAAATGCTCATTCTCCATAGACAGCAATGATTTAGAAAAGGAACCCAAAATATTAGCAGAGGTGGAAAGAGTAATAAAATCTTCTACTCAAGTAAAAGTACTGTTACTTACAAAAAATTTTACTTAAGTAAAAGTTAAGTTACATGTCTATAACTCTACTCAAGTAAAAGTAAAAAATAACTCATTAAAAATGTACTCATGAGTAAAAAGTAAAGAGTAACTATTTCTCAATAGGGACAAGACGATATAAATCTCCAATTAGCTGTTTTTATTTGTATAAGTAATAAAGATCAATAACAAAAATTATATAATTATTTAAAATATTTTACTGATTATCCTATTTAACAATTTATACAAATTCACAAATTCTAATGCAACGTCTGCTGTGTTAGCTAAATAGGCTATATGCACACAGACTTTTAATTTTTTGCCAGGCAGCCCAATTGCTTCTGATGAACTGTCTTTCCATTTCAAAATTGTCACGTTTAAGATCTGATTTCTTTAAAAATCAACGATCTTCACTGCCTGTTAGATATATGATATGAAGTGCGTCTCAGATTGGACAAGAAGCACTGCATTAAAGTCCATTTCCCTCGTCATGTCTTTAAAAAATAAGTTTGTTTTACTCCAGTATTTTGGTTGTTGCTAGATCGGCTACAGTTGCAGTCGGAAGTTAACAAGAATTATTTATATTATTTATTAAACTTTACATTTGTTGTATTTTATTAACGTCTACCCCCACCCCCACCCCAACCCTAAACCTAACCATCACAGCACTGTAAAAATATTATTGTTATACATTCATTCATTAATTTTCTTTTCATCTTAGTCCCTTTATTAATCTGGTGTCACCACAGCGGAATGAACTGCCAACTTATCCAGCATATGTTTTACGCAGTGGATTCCCTTCCAGCTGCAATAACACACTCATTCACACACATACACTATGGACAATTTTTAGCGTATACCCAATTCACCTGTACCGCATGTCTTTAGACATGTGGGGGAAACCGGAGCACCCGGAGGAAACCCACGCCAACATGGGGAGAACATGCAAACTCTACACAGAAATGCCAACTGACCCAGCCGAGGCTCGAACCAGCGACCTTCTTGCTGTGAAGCGACAGCACTACCTACTGCGCCACCCCGTCGCCTCTTGTTATACAGTGTCATAAAAAATGCTGCTATATTGATTTGCATAGCACACATCCGGCCGTCCGCGTATTCGATCTAGACTTTACCTCGGTATTGTTGCTACTGATGGCGCCTGTGGTTACGCCATCTTTCATCTAATTTTACACTTGAACAACTAAATGACGGCTTAAGTCTATTTACCTGAATGTATTGTAACTACATTACAACATCGATGCTGTAAAAACAACCTTGTGAAATTGAAAAGAGTCACATTAAGCTTACTCCAAGTCCCTGTTAATATCTAATCTTTGTGCTAATGAACATTAGCAATGTTACGAACACAGTTTGGCAAGTTACTTCCAAATTGTAATACATTATATATTAAAAGTTACTGTCATTTCTTTTTTTTGTGATTAGTTACATTACAATATAATAATATCTCAGAA
>CAIGQZ010033055.1:3700893-3720415 GCA_903798205.1 Danio tinwini
TATATATATATATATATGTATATGTATGTATATATGTATATGTATGTATATATGTATATGTATGTATATATGTATATGTATGTATATATGCATATGTATGTATATATATGTAACTAATAACTAATGATAAAATCGTAATAGAATAATCGTAAAAGAAAATTCAAATCCCATAAAGGCTTGATAAGCTGCGTTATTTAGGCAAACTAAGGAACAATTCCGAAATAAAATATTTAGAAAAATGTTTTTGTTAGTCTGTTTCTCGCTTGTAAACTTTGACTGATCAGTCAGATAAAACCCACCTTTCAAATATCAAGTAGATATCCCTTATGCTGCCCAAGGTGCTCCGAATCATCAATTACTTATGTCATTTATTTTATAATGAAGTTTCCTATTTTGCACATGGTTCATCTGTTGGTATAAATGAGGCGGGTTTGAATGTCCTGAACAAACAGCCTGACTATCCTGCACTGACCCACCGAGGATTTACAAGACTGCATCTGTCAACAGATACTGTGAAAAGTCATTCCAAGGGTTTCAGAATCAATCTTTCTTTCGCACATTTCCTACTGTGAGTGAGAGATACTCAGATCCTCAGAGAAATTAACATCTTTGCCTTATATGAAAAGACGGAAGATTTTTCTCACAAGGATAAAAAGTTTAATTTAATGGCTTAAACTACAGGACTGCATGGTCTTTAATTGAAATTATTTTCTTTCTTTTCTAGTCTATATTTATCTGAACGTCTTTTGAAACACTTCTATCACTTTATGTTATTACTTTCTCAGGATGAAGTGCTTACTATAGTCCTACAATTTGGATTACATTAGATAAAATCAGCTGCATAATAAATATATTAAAATTACTAATCAGCCCAGGGTCTAATAGAGAACAAACTACAATAATAGTATTGAAAACTGTAAGCAGGTAAAGTTCTAGTCTCTTGATTGTTTTACTTTATTGTTTTAATTGTTTAACAACAACAACAACAACAAAAGATGGATTAGTGTACCCACATATTTTTATTGTTTTTTTTTTCATTTGATAGAGAAAACACATTACTGTTGCTGACTCATCCAAAGGCAATTTGAAGTCAATAGGGATGCTACTTAAGGCAATGGGGGGCTTTGAAACACTAAAGAAAAAGGTCTTATCAGAGATAACAGATAGTATCACAATTCAGAAAATTTATAGAAAGAAAAGAAGAAAAGTGTCTACAGGAAAGAGAAATTAAAGACCTAATATCTTATGATAATCATAACAGTTATGAAATACATTAATATAATCCTATTTGTTGCTTTTTGTGTGGGGAAAAAAACATTGCCAAAAATAATAAATTGACAAAGAAAAACACACAGTATCGCTGAAGTATGCATAGCACAAACATTACAAATCAATTGGCAAATAAGCCAGTAAAATCAGATAAAAAAGATTTACTGCAACAAAAATGCATAATAACTGCATCTCTGTTAAATGTTTATCGTCTTTTTTTTCATATTCATTTTGTGTTGTCACTTGTCACTTATGTAAACTGGAAGCTTCTGTAGCTAAAACAAATTCCTTGTGTGTGTGAAGCACACTTGGGCAATAAAATTCTGATTCTGAAAAATGAATCAACAAAAACTGGTTGACCATCTAAAAACTGAGTAGCTAACAAGCAGGGACACAGATGGAAACAGGGAGGACAAAACCAAAACACATTGGAACTAAACAAAATAGAAGTATAACCCTGAATATACATTCAATAAATATAAAATCAATAGTACGTTATCTTAGCTACAATGCATTATTTATAGTTCCCAAAGTATGCAGTATACATACTAAAAAAGAACTTTCTGTCAAATCTGTTTGCTCTGAAATATATAATATATTGATGAGACTAAAAACTGACCTTTAGTCACACACAAAATGAATTATATCTTGTGTTTAACCACTATAATATTCATCAGAACCAGTGGTAAATTCCAAAAAAAAAAATAAAAAAAAAACTTTCCACAAACGTTCTAGACAGGGTTCCTGGGTGCTAAACAATTACTGTGAGAAGTGTACCAGGCACATGCACACATAGGGCTCAACCTGTGCAGTGCAAATGCCCTTTTTAGTCTGAAATATAAAGTGCCCTTCCAAAATGAGCAGAAGTGCCCCCTTCTCTCTTCAGTTCTCGGATCGCCCATCCCCACTTTTAGGTTTTACCAACAGATACCCCCACTCCTCACCCCCGCTCTTTCCCCTTTGAAAGCCTCTGTACGGCCCTGACTTGTACAATATTGCATGGCTAGGAAGCCCTCTCAGCCAAAAAGATTTGCGAACCAGAACAGTTTATAACATTTAAACAGATTATTTAAAACAGAGATGTCCAAAGTAGGGCCTGCGGGCCAAAGTTGGCCCATTGTAACCTTTGATTTGGCCCACCATCCTATCTGAGAGGAGAGTAAGTATGATGGAGAGGGTTGGGGCAATTGCCTTTAACACAGAGATCGTCATTTCTAATTTGAAGTAACCTGTTTTGTTTGTTTTATTGCTGAGCTACAAAAAAAGCAAACTGAAATTGAATGTTTCAATTAAATATTGTAAATGAATCAGATTTTTAAAAAATAATAATAATGATAAATAATGTCACTCGGCAGATAGAGGACTATGCAAAAGACATTGCTAAGAAAATCAAGACAAAAACTATTGTAACTGTTATAAATTAAATAGTTTTGTTTTTACTGTAATAAATTTATTATAACATGTATAAAGTACTGTATTAGTTAATATTATTTCATTTTTAAACATTATTAATTAAATTAGGAAATTACCCATGGTGATTTACCCCATCTATATTTGCCTTCTGCCCACTAGCCTCAATCAACTTTGATTTTTGGCCCTTCATAAGAAAAAGTTTGGGCAGCCCTGATTTAAATACTGATTATAGTCATACAGTAGTAGTTCACCATTTATTTGTTTTTATTATTTTTGTAAATATTTTTAATGCAATAACAACAGGAAATTACAATGGAAATACAACAGATGTGGTAGTACAAACAATGAAGATATTACGTTTTTGCAACAAGAGAAATAATATAAATTTAAAGAAGTATAACAATGGTATACCACAAAAAGAAAGACAATGAGAAAGTAAAAAAAAAATACCAATAAAAATTAAATTTAAAAATAAATAGCACATTTTAAAGAAGTTTAACAATTGTATACTAAAATAAGAAAGACATTGAGAAAGTAAAAAAAAGAATAAAAAATAAATAAATTATAAATAATTTATTAAAATAAATTAATAAAAAAGAGAGAGAGGGCACATGAAAAAAATACAAATTAATGCAGAATATTAAATAAAGCATGTTTTAGAAGTTTAACTGCTTTCTTGTTATGAGACTCTGTAATGATATTCAAGTACAATTACAATTCTAATAAAAAAAAAATACAAAATTTGTTTTATATCGAGTATATTTACACTTATGTATAAAACAACTTCCAATAAACAATATAAGGTTTATACAAAAACTTGAATTAAGTTTTTCTTTAGTGTAAAACCCCAAAACAACATGTCTATAGCTTAAAGAAAAATTACAAATCTTTTGGACAATTAGCATATTCACAACAGACCAGAAAGATTTAACAAAGGGACATCCAAAAAAAGTGAGCAACACACTCAGATGAAGTCTCACAGAAAGAGCAAGAGAAATCAATGTCATTTTTTAAACTGTACAAATTGTTTAACTGGATAAAATCTATTAATAATTAAACAAAAATATTTATTTAATTGTATTTGTTAAAAACAATTCTGGGGGAGAAGTTCACTATTTATATTTAGTTAATTTTGAAGAAACTGTAAAATTTAAAATCTTACCATATCATGAATGACATTTGTTTCAGGCAGTTGTGATTAATAATAATATCAACTAATAATGCTATGTTACTATGGCATAAGCTTACATAAGCTCACATTTCAACATTTAGAAAATGTGCAAAGACAGATCATAATCTTTACAAATGTAAAGAACCATTTTTTGTTTGTTTGTTTCAAACAATTGTATAATAAACCTGTATGTTCCGTTCTCTCTGGATTCAGATGAGAAGCTGTGAACTGAATGTCACCGGATCTGTTCAGGAATGGTTGCTATATCTGTGTTCTCATTGGCTGCCGAGATCTGGAGGGAATGAAGAGTGTGTGTCGGCAAAGAGAGAAAGGGATAGAGAAGGAGGGGGTAAGACAAATGTAACTGTCTCTGAGGCTCCGTGTTAGAGAACAAAAACAAAACCACGATGTTCTACAGATGCACATCTTTTGGATTTTCCATGTGCAGGTGTGCATGGGTGAGAGGGAAAAGACAAAGGGATAAAAACTAGTGGAAGTTGACATTACTGTGTGCATTGCACGGAACAATTTGTTTGTTTCTTATGTCAGACATCCATTGGACTCCAAAAGCTGGCTAAGGAACCATACAGTGAAGAGTCCTGATCTGGGTGGCCGTTGGATCGTTGAAGATGCGCTCTCTCTGTAGTACATTACATCTGCCCTGGCCACCCTTTCTTTGGGATGTAGTGAGGATTGATGCTTCATTCAGGCTTTTCTCCTAAACATCTGCTGACTCTGGATACCTGGCATCATGCCAGTAATGAAGGGGCTGCTGGCACCCCAGAACACTTTCCTGGACACTATTGCCACCCGCTTCGATGGCACTCGTAAGTACTGGCACCAGTGCACACACACCAAACCCATATGAATGGGGAAAAAAATGTATATGCTTACAAATTACAGTTCTTAATGGATTTTCATTTCTATAGTGTTGCCAAATGGATGTACAAAAATATTTTATTTCAAGTAGGTTTCTGTTAGTCAAACTCAGTCCATTCTACTGCCTTCGAGTCTTAAACGAGTTGGTGAATCTGTCAGTGTGTTATAATACTGAGAGCTGCTATAAACATCAGGTTTAATGAACCCCTCGAGGAGCACTAAGCTTTGATACTGCCACGGAAGCGCAGGAACACACATTAATTATGTACAATGAGACTGTATGCGTTGCGTCATCATTTAGTATGCTTCCTAAAAAGTTACTTACCTGATTTGCCCCAAATACGAATGTTGTTGGATAACCTAATGTAGTTTGTTGATTCAATCTTGAGTAATATCCAGTCTTAAATTATTCTACAGCTCGGACAGCATGGGAAAGCAATGCCAAGGTCATGGATTTGGTCCCTGGGGCTTGCATTTCTTTTAAAACGACAAACAATATTTTACAAATATACAGTGCTCAGCATATATAAGTACACCCCTCACAAATCTATCTTTTCAATTAATATTTTTAATAGGAAGCTATACAATATTATATTTGTGCATATACATTAGATTAGTCAGTACTGAAGCCAAATCCGGAGCTTATCTAACAAAATAACTTACGAAAACGGTCCAAAAACTAGCACACCCAAATTTATGTTATAGAAAAATATTAAATACAAATTTAAAAAAAGAAAAAAATCAAGAGAAGCAAAGAAATTGAAAGATTAAGTTGAAATTTTGTAGGGTGTAATTTATTTTTGCAATATTTTGCTTGAATTTAATTGTATTATCTTTCAATTTCTAAATATGTTTGCTGACTAAAATATGATTTTATATAAAAATATGTTTAATAAATCTGTTTTGTTTAAATACACCAAAATACATTGCCTATATTTACTGAGAAATGGATACAAATATTCATTTTCAAAATGGGGTGTACTCAATTATGCTGAGCACTGTAGGCTACATTTTGTAATAGGGATGGGTGATTTCATTTTGAATGGCATTTTTTTTTTTTTGCCTTAAGGCATAATGAAAATTATGTATAAATGTACTGTATTCTATCCTGTAGATGTAGTGCATTGATATCATATGCTGTGTGTCTGTTCTTGTCTTATCATAGGAAATGACTTATTTTGTGGTAGCAGGAACACTCTCATTGCATACATCTTTGAGATCTGTGTGTGTGCTATGGGAAAAATGGAAGCCTATAGGGACAACGCTGTTTGTTTTCTGAAGTCCCTGCCTTTGCCTTGCCTTGGAAGAACCTTTTTAATCCATTGATTAATAGGCTGTTTTTAAAGATTATACGTTGCTTTTAAAGTGAGCTGTAAAGTGTCTACAAAATACAAAAATAAAATCATAAAGCAAAACACAGATTGACAGTGGTTTGATAATAATCATCCATAAATAATTCACAAAATATAGATTTTAGTCAGCTACACAACACAAATCTAAAATTACAATACTCACATTTGAACTTTCTTACCACACTAATGAGGATGCAAACTGCAGCTTACAAACATTCATACTTGTTTATTAATTTGAGACTGCATTGCATAACTCATGTATAAAGTGTGTGGTATATAAATAATGACAACTTGACAAAAGGGACTTATAAAAAGTCTAAATTCTAAAAAATATATAATAATTAATAATTTAGTAATGTATAATAATAAAAACCTACCACATAAAAGGTACTTTCAAACTGCCAATGAATGCACTGATATGTATGGATTATACAATGCATCATAATGTCTGGAAACAAAATACAAAAAAAAAAAATCATAAAGCAAAACAGTCATTTGATAATAATCATCCATAACTAATTCACAAAATATAGATTATGGTCAGCTAACTTGTGTACCCTGCATGAATGTTTCTTCATTATGAATTTTACAGCACTGAGCATTTTCAGGCATTCATACATGTTTATTAATGTGAGGCTGCGTTGCATAACTCATGTATAAAGTGTATGGTGTATGAATAGTAACAGCTTGACAAAAGGACTTTAAAATAGAGGACAGCTCTAAATTCATACAATTAACTGACAAATAATATATAATAATTAATAATTAATTCTTATATAATAAAAAAACTCATAAAAATACTTTCAAACAGCCAATGAATGTACTGATATGTATGGATTATACAATGCATCAAAATGTTTAAAATAACATTGTAAAGCAAAACCGATTAACACAGTCGCTTGATAATAATCATCCATAACTAATGCACAAAATACAGATTATGGTCAGCTACACAACACAAATCTAAAGATACAAAAAGTGACGTACAATACGTGCATTTGAGCTTTTTTATACACTAATGAGGGTGCAAACTACAGCTTACGTGCAAACTTAATCTCTTCTGTTAAATAACATCTCTCTCATGCCACCACGCATAGCAACATGCACGTTTACAGCATTTCGATATGTTAACTTGTGTATCCTGCACGAATGTTTCTTCATTATGAATTTTACAGCACAAAGTGTTTTTCAGACATTTATACATGTTTATGAATTTGAGGCTGCATTGCATCACTCATGTATAAAGTGTATGGTATATGAATAGAGACACACTCAAAAATATGTATTTTTTTGCTCGTTCAAACTACTTATTTAAATCAAGCTGAAACAACACAATTCTTGAGATTTCATTGGGACAACTTAATTTTTTATGTTCAATCCACATAAATTTGTTAAAAGTGTTAAGTTAACTTAATCAATTTGTGTTGGGACAACATGTATGAATTGTCTGGAACCCTGCATTTTTTTACAGTGCGGCTTGACAAAAGAACTTATAAAAGCTCTAAATTCATCCAATTAAATTGCAAATACTATATAATAATTCATAATTAATTCTTATATAATAAAAAAAACTCATAATAGGTACTTTCAAACAGCCAATGAATCTACTGATTTGTATGGATTATACAATGCATCAAAATGTCTAAAATAAAATCATAAAGCAAAACCTAGATTGACACAGTTGTTTGATAATAATCATCCATAACTAATGCACAAAATACAGATTATGGTCAGCTACACAACACAAATCTAAAGATACAAAAAGTGACGTACAATACTTTTGAGCTTTTTTCCACACTAATGAGGGTGCAATCTACAACTTACGTGCAAACTTAATCTCTTCTGTTGAATAACATTTCTCTCATGCCACCACACATAGCAACATGCACATTTGCAGCACTTCAAAATGTTAGCTTGTGTATCCTGCATTAATGTTTCTTCATTATGAATTTTACAACACCAAGCATTTTTCAGGCATTCATACATGTTTATCAATTTGAGGCTGCATTGCAACACTCATGTATAAAGTGTATGGTATATGAATAGAGACACACTCAAAAATATATATATTTTGCTCATTCAAACTACTTAATTAAAATAAGCTGAAACAACACAATTCTTGAGATTTCATTGGGACAACTTAATTTTTTTTATGTTCAATCCACATTGTTAAAAGTGTTAAGTTAACTAAATCAATTTGTGTTAGGACAACATGCATGAATTGTCTGAAACCCTGCATTTTTTTACAGTGCGGCTTGACAAAAGGACTTATAAAAGGTCTATATTATACAATTAAATGACTAATAATATATAATATTTAATAATTAATTCACATATAATAAAAAAACTCATAAAAGGTACTTTCAAACAGCCAATGAATGTACTGATATGGATTATATAATGCATCAAAATGTCTAAAACAAATTTATAAATCAAAACACAGAAGTCGTTTGATAATAATCATCCATAATTAATTCACAAAATATAGATTATGGTCAGCTACACAACACAAATCTAAAGATACAAAAAGTAACATACAATCCTCGCATTTGAGCTTTTTTTCAATACTAATAAAGGTGCAAACTACAGCTTACATGCATACAATCTTAATCTCTTCTGATAAATAACATCTCTCACATTTGCAGCACTTCAATATGTTAGCTTGTGTATCCTGCATGAATGTTTCTTCATTATGAATCTTACAACACTGAGCATTTTTCAAGATTTCATACATGTTTATTAATGTGAGGCTGTGTTGCATCACTCATGTATAAAGTGTGTGGTGTATGAATAAGGACAGCTTGACAAAAGGACTTATAAAAGGTCTAAATTCATACAATTAAATGACAGATAATATATGATAATTAATTCATATATATATAATATAAAAAAACTCATACTTTTAAAAGACAATGAATGTACTGATGTGTATGGATTTTACAATGCATCAAAATGTCTAAAAACAAAATACTTAAAGTCATAAAGCAAAACAGCCATTTGATAATAATCATCCTTAACTAATTCACAAAATATAGATTATGGTCAGCTAAACAACATAAATCGAAAGATACAAAAAGTGACGTACAATACTTGCATTTGAGCTTTTTTCCACACGAATGAGGGTGCAAACTACAGCTTACGTGCAAACTTAATCTCTTCTGATAAATAACATCTCTCTCATGCCCCCACACATAGCAACATGCAAATTTTCAGCACTTCAAAATGTTAGCTTGTGTATCCTGCATGAATGTTTCATCGTTATGAATTTTACAACACCGCGCATTTTTCAGGCATTCATACATGTTTATTAATTTGAGACTGTTGCATCACTTATGCATAAAGTGTGTGGTATATGAATAGTGACAGCTTGACAAAAGGACTTATAAAAGGCCTAAATTCATACAATTAAACGACAAATAATATATAATAATTTATAATTAATTAATATATATGTTTTTAAAAACTCATAAAAGAGACTTTCAACCTGCAATGAATGCACTGATATGTATGGATTATACAATGCATCCAAATGTCTGGACACAAAATACTAAAATAAAAACACTGCACGCGTTATGATAGATCTATAAAAAATATTTGACTGTTTTTCTTTTCTTAGAACGGCTTAACGTGATGTGCTGTAAAAAAAATGTAGAATTTTGTTTTTGTAAGGTACTTTATGATATGTTGCCATATGGCAACAATGTCCAATAGTGGATCTAATTTAAAAATTTCTAATTTAGAAATTTTTTATAATTAACTTTAACACAGAACTTATAAATGAGACCTTATACATACTTACCAACATTTGATTTTCCAACAGCTTTCATTTATTCCATTATTTTTTGCTAAATATTATTGAAAACATAATATTGTATTATCAAGTATAGAACATACAGTAAATATTAATATTTTCTCCAGTAAATATTATAACAGATGAATAGCAAGTGTAATATATTCATATGCATCGGAATAATGTAGCTACTAGCTAACAATGTTTATATATTATACTGTATACTATACTACGGCTGTCTTATCTGCCTCTGAGCTAACTTATTTGAACTGTCTCCATCTCTGCTCTAATCAAATGTCCAATCTGCATCATTCTCATCATGGTCACTAAACCCATCTCATCCTCACTTTCATCTGCAGGAAGAACCAGTTCTGTCCTTTTCTTCATTCACTTACCATAGAACATGGTGATCCTCGCTAATACACTATATTTATTTGCAATTAAAAGTATTGTCACTAAAATTCGATTTTATCCATAATTCAAATGGCATTAACATATGACTAATCAACATTATATTACTAGCATTCGTTGTTATTGTTACAACTTAAAAGATCACAGCTGACCTTGCTAGCTAGCTAACCTATTGCAATATTGCACATTCCACTATTGTACAGTGTTGCCATTTGGCAACACAAAAATTTGATTGATTTACCAAAAAACTAATTTAATAAAATCTTTTTTGAGTTGTGAATATGTCATCATGACTTACTGGAGGTGATGTTTCAGATTTTTTGTGGATCTGACATCATTTAATCCTTTGTTTTTAGTGGCGTTTACATTTGCATTCAGCAACTACTCACAACAAGCTCCAGTCTGTCAGAAATCGCATCACAGAAAAACACTGCACGTCGTGTGACTTAACCAAAGCACATCATTGGCTAAACTAAGGTCTTCTCTTTCCAACAAATATTAGAACGTTGGTCTTAAAGAAACAGTGACAGGGAAATGAGCATAAATAACATGTTGCCATATGGCAACACCATGTGGTAGAGGGTTAAGCAAAACACAGATTGACAGTCATTTGATAATAATCATCCATAACTAATTTACAAAATATAGACTATGGTCAGCTACACAACACAAATCAAAAGATACAAAAAGTAACATACAATACTCGCATTTGAGCTTTCTTTCCATGTTAATGAGGGTGCAAACTACAGCTTACATTTAATCTTAATCTCTTCTGTTAAATAACATCTCTTTCATGCCACCACACATAGCAACATGCACATTTGCAGCACTTCAATATGTTAACTTGTGTACCCTGCACAAATGTTTCTTCATTATGAATTTTACAACACAGAGCATTTTTCAGGCATTCATAGATATTATTAATGAGGCTGCATTGCATCACTCATTATTGTATAAAGTGTGTGGTACATACTGTATATACTAACAGCTTGACAAAAAGACTTACAAAAGGTCTAAAATTATACAATTAAATGACAATTATTAATAATTAAATCATATATAATAAAAAAAATCCCAATCTCAAAAAAGATACTTTTAAACAGCCAATAAATGTACTGATAGAAAGTGTACAATGAACTTGCTTGTGTCTCTGAATGGTTTAAAATTCATCAGGAATGTTCAGACTCCCATTTATTAGTTTGTAATACTTTTTACCACATGATTCTATGGGCTGCCATTGATTCAAAATTTACAGTATATCATGTTCTTCAAATCAAAGTTTGAATTTAACAGTCTGTTTGCATTTTGGC
Organism: Danio tinwini; assembly: GCA_903798205.1. Classification (NCBI taxonomy): domain Eukaryota; kingdom Metazoa; phylum Chordata; class Actinopteri; order Cypriniformes; family Danionidae; genus Danio; species Danio tinwini. The sequence goes on from CAIGQZ010033055.1 coordinate 3,712,489, forward strand.
ATTAAGAATTTAAATTTGAAATGTATTTATTTAGCAGGGACAATGCTCATTAATCAAAAGTAAAACTGTAAATAAGCCAGAGTTAGCCACAAGGGCTAATTTTTGTCTGTTGTCCCTGCCAGATTTTAAAATGGCAACCTAAAATAAAATTATTGCACATACTAATAATAGTGCACATTATTACACATACAATAACAGTAAAGATTACAAACTTGATTTGCTTTTAGCCGTTTATTTAACTTGTACAGTTGCAGTCAGAATTACTAAACCCCCTTGAATTATTAATATTTTTTTATATATTTTCCAAATGATGTTTAACAGAGCAAGGAAATTTTCACAGTATGTCTGATAATATTTTTTCTTCTGGTAAAAGTCTTATTAGTTTTATTTCGGCTAGAATAAAAGCAGTTTTAAATTTTTTAAAAAGCATTTTAAGGTCAAAATTACTAGCCCCTTTAAACTATATTTTTTCGATAGTCTACACTACAGAACAAGCCATCGTTATACAATAACTTGCCTAATTACCATAACCTGTCTAGTTATCCTAAATAACCCAGTTAAGCCTTTAAATGTTACTTTATGCTGTATAGAAGTGTCTTGAAAAATATCTAGTAAATTATTATTTACTGTCATCATGGCAAAGATGAAAGAAATCAGTGATTAGAAATGAGTTATTAAAACTATTATGTTTAGAAATGTGTTGAAAAAAATCTTCTCTCCGTTCTTCTCTTCAATAGTACTAAAACGACTGAATTTTTGTTTTGCTATTTTTACTGGAATAATCTGTGAATATTAATGTAAAATTACATTACTCTCTGAAAACAATAACTGTAAATTTAATGTTAGAATTTATTATTACAGAAAATATCTTTAAAACAACAGGTATAATTAAATAAATAATAACACTGTATAATGAAAAAATTTGAAAATTCTGTAAAAACAAATAAATTACCTGTAAAATAACGTTTATTTTTTACAGTGTTCTTTAAATCAAAGTTTGAAGTTAACAGTTTGGTAAGTTTTGGTAAGTTTGTTTTCATTTTGGCATTAAGATTTGAAATTTGAAATGTATTTATTTAACAGGGACAATGCTCACTAATCAACAGTAACACCCTCTGCCAGATTTAAGAAGGCAACCTAAAATAAAAATAAAAACATTATTGCACATACAATAATAGTAAAGTTACATACATCAAAAACATATAATAAGAATTACAGAAAAACCTAGAGAAAAGAATCCTGTATTCTGTATGGATTACTTGTATTTTTGTACAGCTAGTCTAAAACCTGTCAAATAAAAATTCAATACAATTCAATACTTTAGTGTTTATAAAGTGATTCAACTGATTTGAAAACTGTTTTACTGGTGTGTGACCAACTAGTAAGACAATATATAATCTGAGAAAAAATCATGGAGTGCATAAAAAGATGAAGGTAATGCTAATGATTTTCATTTTCATGGCAGGGATCTTTAATTCTCACAACAGTTTAAGGTGTACTGTATAATTTAGAGACAGGTGATGTTTCAGTAACGTTACCTTCACCTCTGGAGACTCAGCTCCTCCTCTTTCCTCACAATGCTGGATGCTTCTGAGTAACAGCGCCAGTGTACTCGCGGCCCAAAATAGCTGCCCTCTTGTTGCCGTAGAGACAGCTTTCCTGCGCAGTGATTATAGCAGTTGAAGCTGAGCTTTTGGCACTAGCAAATGACTTACTGAAAGAACTTCAGATCACATACATTATACAAACAATGTCGATAAGCATACTGTTATTATTTACAACATTTTATTTGGTAATGAAATTTGGTAAATCCAGTGAATACTTCTCAGGTAGATGTTTTTTTTATCTATTTTTAAACAAGCACATACTGTACCTTGCTGTTGCTTACTGAACAACACTGTCATTTACAAGTCATGTGAATAACAAATACACTTACGTGTTCTTAACTGCTTAATGCAGGTAATTTGAAGAAAAGGCTTAGCTCTAAGCTTAAACTGAACTGTCATGTCAGAGATAAGAAGCTTTATAGTGGTCTTGTACTTATTAACATCCATCTGACACTTTTCCCCACACTTAAAACCTTCAGATTATTTTGGACTAGAGTAGCTGTAAAATCAATTTTGGCTTGCACAGAATAGCATTTAAGAACAACTAAGTAAATATATAAATAAATTAAATAAGCATACGCTCTCTAAGTTTAATCCATGTACAAATGACATAATATGAGATTGAGTGTGAACAAGCATAGATTCCAAGTGCAGTCTTAAAACAATTATATAACCAAGAATGCTAAGAATTAACCAAGAATTAAAGTTGTCTGTAATGAAGTTTACGGGAAGAAGGAGGCGGAGAACCGACGAACTTTTAAATAAATATTTATTAATAAAAAGGACGGCAGCTCCTCACGGAGACTGCCGTCTAAAACAAAACAAAAGGACGGCAGCTCCTCACGGAGACTGCCGTCAAACTGAAAGCAAAAGTAAAACATGTCCGGGCCCGGTCCTCACTCTCTGTCCTCTGCCATCGTTCCTCCTCTTATAGTCCAGAGCTCCTTCCGTGGGATTGAAGGCAGGTGCGCGCCACAGGTGCATCTCATCTGTGGCGGGCCTCGTTTCGCTCCCACGGCTCTCGGCCACGCCCCCTCGCCACATACCCCCATCTCCCCTCACAGGCCGGGGGCACCCCGTGGCTGTGCATACTCCGGGGGGGGGATTTGGCGCCACAGCACCCGCGAGCCTATATGAGACGGGCCGAGAGAAAAGGAGATGGAGAAAAAAGGAGGAAAGACAGAGTAGACAGAGAGGGGAGAGAGGAAAAAAAAAAAAAAATTGGGGTTCGGTTCTCCAGACACGCTGCCACTCGGTCCTCAACCAACTGAGAGAAGTGACGACATGCTGGGAGCCCTGTGGAGGAATCTATCCACCCGTCCGTCTTCTGGTGTCCGGCGGCGGTTCTCCTGACTGGCTGGCGGCATTTCTGGTCTCCTGCTCCGCTCCCGCTTCGGTGGAGGACGCAGGCTTCGGCGTCCTGGCGGATCGTGGCGACTCCCCCCGGGCTTATTGGGATGGCTCCCTTCAGCTCTTTCCCATCCGGTGGGGAGCCCCGCGTCCCCTGCTCCTCCCCATGCTGGGAGACGGCAGCAGGCAGATCCTTCCTCGCCAGCCTCAGGCCGCCCCGTCACTTTGGCAGACGAACGGGTTTCTCCCCCACTCGGGTTAACTCCCGAACACTCGCCCAACTCCTCAGCGGCGAGGGCAACTGGACGACGTGTCCCTCCTTCTCCCGGGTTTCGGCACCACTGTAATGAAGTTACGGGAAGAAGGAGGCGGAGAACCGACGAACTTTAGCTAAATAAATATTTATTAATAAAAGGGGACGGCAGCTCCTCACGGAGACTGCCGTCAAACTGAAAGCAAAAGTAAAACATGTCCGGGCCCGGTCCTCTCTCTCTGTCCTCTGCCATCGTTCCTCCTCTTATAGTCCAGAGCTCCTTCCGTGGGATTGAAGGCAGGTGCGCGCCACAGGTGCATCTCATCTGTGGCGGGCCTCGTTTCGCTCCCACGGCTCTCGGCCACGCCCCCTCGCCACATTGTCATTTTCCAAAACCTTTTCATTCAATGTTCCTCGCCAGTGGAATGATCTTCCCATTCCCACACAAACCAGTGCTTCACTGGTATCATTCAAACAGCAACTTATAACCCATCTCCTCCACAATCACTTGAATCCTTAACAAAACCCAGAACCCCTCTTCTCTCTGCCCCACCACACCACATGGCAACCTCAAAACATTATGAAATTATTTTTTGAAGAAAGCTTTTACAGTTTAAATTCCTCAATCAGGGACCGAAGAGTAAACACAAATTTCTTCATAACAGCGACAGAACATATCCCTTTGCCTTATACTACATCATCCTTATTAAAACTATATACAGAAAAAAAGAAACGAGAGAGAATAAAGAATAAAGGGGGGGTGAAAACAATATTACCAGTAAAAATAAATCTTAAAGTTCTATAGAAGAAAAACATTAGGTTGAATGGGAGTAATGTGCTCAATCCATTTAAACCATAAGTCAACAAATACATCTATTTGGTTGTGCACACTGTATGTAATTTTCTCCATAATGAATATATTTTTCAAAACATCAGTCAAATCTTGCATTTGTGATGGATTAGGTTTATACCAGCATCTAGTAATGGCTTTTTTACTTGAGGCAAGGATGACTCTATACATATATTCAGGGCTTGACATTAACTTTTTTGATCACCAGCCACTGTGGCTAGTAGTTTTCCACTGTTACTAGCCACTCGCCATTTTCACTAGGCACAATTTTGTTGTTGGAAAAATATATTTTATATGCATAAATTTGACTTTGGCAACGCAGTGGCGCAGTAGGTAGTGCTGTCGCGCATGGATGTTTCACAGAGATGGGTTACGGCTGGAATGAACCGCCAACTTTTCCAGCATTTGTTTTACGCAGCGGATGCCCTATCCGCTGCGTAAAACAAATGCTGGATAAGTTGCCGGTTCATTCTGCTGTGGCGACCCCAGATTAATAAAGGGACAAAGCCGAAAAGAAAATGAATGAATGAATTTGACTTTGGCATGCTAAAACTACTTCATTTAGATTTTGTTTTTTTTTCACTTGCCGCCTCGTTCATTTCACTGTTTTTTTTTTTGTTGTTGTTTATGAGCTTACTCAATGAGCATGAGCAGCTGACATTTTAAAAATATATATTCTCACACATCTAAAACTATATATTATTGTAAAGCATGATTATTAAACTATATTAACAAAAATAACAGCAAGCAAAAGAAAGCTGGTAAAAAACATTCCATGCGCGATAATGAAAGGATGATGCCACGCACTTTTTTAATGTTTTGATAGAAATGTTGCCGGAGCTGAAGATATCTAAAGAAGTCTTTGGAGTCTAAATTAAATTTTTCTTTTATTGAAATAAAATCTAATAAATGTCCTTTATCTATAATTGAAGAATAAGTTGTTATGCCTTTCCTAGTCTATATTTCAAAACGTATATCTAAAGTATTTGGTTTAAAGTCTGAGTCATATGACCTTCATACCTTCATAGAGACTGTTAGATTATAAACCTTAATGATCTCAGATAATTTTTTTATGGTTACCTAGATCCATTGGTCTATTTTGCTTTATTAAGTTTTGATCCACAATGGTTGCTTGAACATGCAATTCTGAGTGTGCTTCACACAGGTTAGTGGGCTTGACAAGCCACCTGTAGAAAACACATTTTTATCTCTCTGACACTTTAACCGACACTTGCACCAGCTTTGCACATTTGCACCATGCACACACTTTTTTACAATCCCTCCATACCTCTATAATAAAATGTGCTTCAAACAGGTGAGTGAGCTTGACAAACCAACTGTAGAAACACTCTTCTCACTTTAAAAAACACCCCCCCCCCTTATTCTAGCACTTAATTTTTTGAACACTAACAGTTCCTTTGTATAATTAGCACTTCTTGTGTTTATTGCCTCTTTTCGTTGAATCGCTGAATGCTCAACTGTAAGTCACTTTGGACAAAAGCATCAGCTAAATAACTAAATATAAATGTAACAAGAACACCTGAATTAAATGAAGTAAAGGGGTGCCCCAAAACATTTGGCAGTATAGTAGGTGACATGCAAACGCAATTATATCTTTATAGTCAAACATTTTGTCTGTACACCAACTTCTTGGTAAATTTGTGATGAATAACAATCCGTAACTCAATACCAAATTAGTAGGATAGTAAGGGTTTTCCTAAAAGAAAAACAAATCCAACCACTGAAATCACTATATATAACAACAAATCGTGATGTTGATTTGGAAATTATGAAAATTGCATGTTTTATTGTTGACACAATATTGTCTGCTGTTCATTGTGTTTCACTAATTGTGGCAAACAGAGTGCAGAACATTTGTACAAAGAATAATACTGTTTCGGATGGCACAGTGGCTCAGTGGTTAGCATGGTCGCCTCACAGCAAGAAGGTTGCTGGTTCGAGTCCCGGATGGGCCAGTTGGCATTTCTGTGTGGAGTTTGCATTGTGTTCATGTGCGTTTCCTCCGGGTGCTCCCCTACAGTACAAAGACATGCAGGTATAGCTGAATTGGATTAATTAAAATTGGCCGTAGTGTATGAGTGTGTGTGTGTGTGTGTGTGTGTGTGTGTGTGTGTGTGTGTGTGTGTGAATGCGAAAGGGAATGGGTGTTTCCCAGTACTGGGTTGCGGCTGGAAGGGCATCCGCTGCTTAAAATATATGCTGGAATAGTTGGTGTTTTTTTTCGCTGTGACAACCCCTGATTATCAGGGACTAAGCTGAAGGAAATTAATGAATGACAGGGCTTGCTGACTAGCAAATTAATCAGTCAATAAATATTTTTTTGATTACATAAATGCACAAACTCAGCAAAAGAAAAAAAGGGTGGCACAAAGGCTTAGTGGTTAGCACTGTTGCCTCACAGCAAGGTTACTGGTTCAATGGACGTCCAGTGTTCTCTAGCCTCCGGCACCTAGACTACAGCTTTGCCCAGGAAGATTGGACAGAAGAGAAATGGTTCTGCCCAACTGAGCCTGGTTTTTCTCAAGGCTTTTTTTCCTTCACTTTTGTCAATTGGGGCAGTTTGTTCCTTGCAACCGACACCACTGGCTTGCTTGGTTTGGGGCTTGTGGAGCTGTGCAAGATGGATTTGCTCTTCATTGTTTGTACTTCCAGCAGTCAAAATTAAACCACACTGAACTGAACTAAACTGAACTTCAACTCTGAAAACTGAACTGACACAATTTCAATCTACTAGAATTAATATGTTAAAGGTGCAGTAGGTGATCTGCGACAATGCAAACCAGCAAGCATAAATCTCTGAAACACAGTCCCACCCCTGCCGTCCAAAGCCACGCTTCCTGAATTACAAACGCATGCACCTTAAAGATGACAGCAGAACCCTCACTTAGCGACTAGTGCTTGGCAGGCGTCGTGCAGGAATTACAGTCATTACTTAGTCATACTTACATGCTATTTCAGAGCGAATATTCAGGGTAGCATGGTAAACAATATAGGGAGTGCGTCACAGGCTGTCATTGTTCAAAAATGACCAATGTGATGTGAATATAAAACCATTTTCAGCTCAGTAAAGCAGGCTAAGCGGAATAGCGCTATTTACTGATGTTTTGTTGTTAAACTAAATAAAAATCTACATTATTGATGCTGTAAAAGGTCCTTATAAAACTGAAAAAAGTCACATCAATCTATCGCCAGAAGATTTTAGTGGCTGAACAATACTGTGCATATAACCCATTTGTAACAACAACATCTACTTCAGCTTTGCGTGAAGCTAAAATAAACAGAAATACTTCAGTTTTCAACTCAATATAACTCCAATATTGATTCAGGATTTTTAAAAGTTTTGATTCAGCATGTTTTTATCGCTCACGCTCTTTTTCTCTCTCTCTCTCTCTCATAAACATGCAGCACAAACGGCGATTCTGCACGTAAACGGCTGTGCATTAGTTCAAATCTGCATTTTCTGACAGACAGTTTGAGCTACTTATCGAAATTATGGGAGATGTCGGCCTGACATTATTTAATTGGATGAACATTTTTTTGTCTTATGCCTCACTCAGAAAATAAAATTACATATAAATACATTTAAATCAATTACTTTAATCAATACTATCGGAATGTAAAGAGACTTTCAACCAGCACAATAAAAAATGTTTCTAAAGACAATCATCTACTGCACCTTTAAGCTGCTTTGACACAATCTACATTGTAAAAGCGCTATAGAAATAAACATGAATTTAATTTAATTTAATTTAATTTAATTTAATTTAATTTAATTTAATTTAATTTAATTTAATTTAATTTAATTTAATTTAATTTAATTTAATTTAATTTAATTTAATTTAATTT
>CAIGQZ010033055.1:3720425-3776915 GCA_903798205.1 Danio tinwini
TTAATTTAATTTAATTTAATTTAATTTAATTTAATTTAATTTAATTTGTTGAGTCCTGGCTGGGCCAGTTTCAGTGTGAAGTTTGCATGTTCTTCCTGTGTTCGTGGGTTTCCTCTGGTTTCCCTCATTGTCCAAAGACATGTGCCATAGGTGAATTGAATTAACTAAATTGGCTGTAGTGTATATATATTACTAAAGATGTTTTGTTTTGTTTTTTATATTTCACATAGTTTGTGGGGAGATTGATATAGGCACAATAATGTATAAATCAACAGTACTGCATTAAACAAAATACAACTATTGAATGTCTTTCACAACATTAATAATTATTTTCTCTCTTCTGTCCCACAGACAGCAATTTCCTCCTTGGGAATGCTCAGGGTCACCGTGGCTATCCCATTGTGTACTGTTCTGATGGATTCTGTGAGCTGACAGGGTTTGGACGAACAGAGGTGATGCAGAAGAATTGCAGCTGTCATTTTCTGTATGGCTCGGGCACTAGTGAGCAGGTTGTTCAGGGTGTGAAGAAAGCTATGGAGGGCAAGGAAGAGTATCAGGCTGAGGTCCAGTTCTACAAGAAGAATGGTAATAATACTCTTGTTATATAGTCCATTGTTGTATAATGCAGCATTTTATACAGTAGTTGCTTAGCTAACAATTTTTTTTGTTTGGTTTAGAGATGCAAATAATTAATTGACGATTGATTAATTGTCTATTATCTATTTAACTGATATACCTTATCAATGGTCACTTAAACATGGATGTCATTGAAGAGATAGTTTAAACTGAAAAATGAAAATTCTGTCTTCATTTATTCACCCATCACTTGTAACAAACTTAAGACTTATTTTTTGTTGAACACAATAGAATTTATTTAGAAAAATAGTTTGAAACCTGTAACCATTGACTTCCATAGTATTTTCCTACTATGGAAGCCAATGATTACAGCTTACATTTTTCTAAAATTTTCAAATTATCTTCTTTTTTGTTCAAGAGAGAAAGGAACTTGTAATGGTATGAAACCACTTTAGGGTGAGTAAATAATGAGTACATTTTATTTTTTGGGTGAATTATCCCTTTAATGTGCATGCACTGTTAAAAAAAAGCTGGGTTCCACACAATTCATTTATATTGTCCCAACACAAATTTATTAAGTTAACTTAACAAATTTAAGTGGATTGAACATAAAACAATTAAGTTTTCCCCCAAATATATCAAGAAATGTGTTATGTCCGCTTATTTTAAATAAGTAGTTTGAACAAGCGGCAAAATATTTTTTTTTTGAGTGTAGTTTTAAGATGGAAAAAAATACTTTTGCTGCTTGTTCAAACTACTTATTTAAGATGAAACAATACATTTCTTAAGTTTTTTGGGGGACAACCTAATTGTTTTATTTTCAATCCACTTAAATTAGTAAACAAACGATTAAGTTAACTTAATTTGTGTTGGGACAACATGAAGGAATTGTGTGAAATCCAACATGTTTTACAGTGTACATTATGTGGAAAAATGAGTTGAACAAGGTGAGCATGTACAGTAATCAATATGTTTCTGGCTTTTTTCTTGAACCTCAACTGAATACATGTAGCTTTTAATTTTTTTAAGAACCATGATGAAAACCATATACCATGGTTATATTCCAAGACAAGAATGTTTGTCAATGTTTGGGTCTAAAAGTTTAATTAGTTAACTAAAATGGGTTAATTAGTCAAAGTTCTGACATGGTTGTTTAAGAAGTAAAAAAAGACACAAGGCATCAGTTGACATAGAACAAGTCACAAACATATTACACTGTAAAAAAATGTAAGTTGAGTTAACTTAAAAACTAAAAAAAAAACAGCTGCAAAGAATTTTGAGTTTATTAAACTTCAGTAGTTGAAGTTGTGCTAAATTATTTTTTTAAGTTGACCGAAAAGGCTGGTTTAAGTCAAGTATACTTTATGAAATAATTTGGCACAACTTCAAACACTGAAGCTTAATAAACTAAAATTTTCTTTGCAGCCTGTTGCTTTAATATTTTAAATTAATTCAACTTTTTTTTTTGAAGATATGTAGAAATAAAAATGTAAAGTCTGCTTAACTGAATATTTTACTTTCATTGAACAAACAGTTCCAAACATGCAGCTGAATCATTTTAATGAGTAAATTTAACTCTGAACTCAAAATATATATCCACCTAACTAAATTTTAAACTGAGTTAACAATTTGTAAGTTGGATTTTTTACAGTGTAGTCACTGCAATAAAGATCAAACCATAAACTCAATTCAATTCAATTCAATTCAATTCAATTCATCTTTATTTGTATAGCGCTTATACAATGTAGATTGTGTCAAAGCAGCTTCACATGGAAGTTTATAGTGAATTGAAAAGTGTCAGTTCAGTTTTCAGTGTTTAAGTTCAGTTTAGTTTAGTTTAGCTCAGTTCAGTGTGGTTTAATAATCACTACTGAGAGTCCAAACACTGAGGAGCACTTCCATCGATGCGCAGCTCTACAGATCCCGAACCATGCAAGCCAGTGGCGACAGGGGCGAGGAAAAAACTTCACCAATTGGCGAAAGTGAAGAATTTAAAAAACCTCGAGAGAAACCAGGCTCAGTTGGGCACGACCATTTCTCCTATGGCCAAACGTCTTGTGCAGAGCTGCAGTCTAGGCGCAGTAGCTGGACCTCCGCGAAGACACGTCTGTCCTTGGAGCATCAGAGGAATCAGTCTTATGCTCTCCATCATGACCACCACAGCAGCAGCTTAGGATACGGCCTGGTCCGGGAGCCTTGGAATCGTCTCGTCGCTGGTCTTGGATCGCATCAGTGGCACTGCATAGTCTGAGGGCCTCGAGATGAGTACCCCCATGTGGAAATACAGAATAAGGAGAATAATTAGCGTAGCTGCTGTTCATAGTGTATATAAACAAGAAGCAAAATCGTGTGTGGGGCACATCATGCGTCACACCGCTATGTAATGCACTAAGTGTATGCTTTGCTAAAAAGATAGGTCTTTAATCTACTTTTGAAGAGTGAGAGTGTGTCTGAGCCTCGGACATTATCAGGAAGGCTATTCCAGAGTTTAGGGGCCATAAATGAGAAGGCTCGACCTCCTTTACTCGATTTAGCTATTCTAGGTACTACAAGAAGCCCTGAGTTTTGAGATCTTAAAGAGCGGGTTGGATTGTAGCGAGACAAGAGGTTGGTTAGATAAACAGGAGCTAGGTTATTTAAGGCTTTATAGGTAAGAAGCAATATTTTAAATTCAATACGAAACTTAACAGGCAGCCAGTGTAAGGAGGATAAAATTGGGGTGATATGATCATATTTTCTAGACCTGGTAAGAACTCTGGCAGCTGCATTTTGTACTAGCTGAAGTTTGTTAATAGAGGATGCTGGGAAACCAGCAAACAGAGCATTACAGTAATCCAGCCTAGAAGTCATGAAAGCATGAACTAGCTTTTCTGCATCTGAGATGGATAGCATATTTCGCAATTTAGCAATATTTCTTAGATGAAAGAAGGCAGTTTTTGTGACATGGGATATATGATTTTTAAAGGTTAAATTGCTGTCTAATATGACACCCAGATCTTTTATAGTAGAGCTAACGCTAACTTTGTATCCCTCTAATTGCAGGTCGAGTTGTGAGAACTGCTGTGTACAGGATTTAGGCCCAATAAGTAATAATTCTGTTTTGTCTGAGTTTAAGAGAAGAAAATTGTTGGTCATCCAGTCTTTAACATCTTTAATACACTCAGTTAGCTTAGACAGTTTAGACATCTCATCAGGTTTAGTTGAAATATATAATTGAGTATCATCTGCATAGCAGTGAAAACTGATCCCATGTTTTCTAATAATGTCCCCCAGGGGAAGCATGTATATTGTAAACAGCAAAGGGCCTAAAACTGATCCTTGAGGGACCCCGTACTTTACCAGTCTTACTTGTGAAAGTTGTCCATTAATATTCACAAACTGGTAACGATCAGCTAAGTATGACCTAAACCATTGAAGAGCCTGTTCTTGGACACCTGTAGAATATAAGCGGTCTATGAGAATATTGTGATCAATGGTGTCAAAAGCGGCACTAAGATCTAGTAGAACTAATAGTGAGATGCACCCTTGGTCAGCAGCTAAGAGTAAATCGTTGGTTATTTTCACTAATGCGGTTTCTGTGCTGTGATGAGGCCTGAAACCTGACTGAAACACTTCAAAAATATTGTTCATCTGCAGAAAGGAGCATAATTGGGTAGAAATAACTTTTTCTAGTATTTTAGACATAAACGGAAGATTTGAAATAGGCCTATAATTAGCTAGGTTGCTGGGGTCCAGTTGTGGTTTCTTAATAATAGGTTTAATAACAGCTAGCTTGTAAGGATTTGGAACATGGCCTAAAGCTAAAGAAGAGTTGATAATGTTAAGGAGAGGTTCTCCTATAACAGGTAGCAATTCTTTTAGTAATTTTGTTGGAATTGGATCTAACATACATGTAGCTGGTTTGGAACTATTTATAACTTTATCTAGCTCTTCCTGTTCTATGATTTTGAAGCATTGTAGGTTATTATGATTCAGTGGAATGTTCACTGGATCTGGAGTATAAGGTGGTGCAGAAAGTTTAACATCTTCTATTTTCTGTCTAAAGTCTTCTATCTTATCACTGAAAAAATTCATGAAGTCATCACTACTAATATGCGGTGGGACATTTTGTTCCAAGGATGACTGATTATTTGTTAATTTAGCAATGGTGCTAAATAAAAATCTAGGATTGTTATGATTATTTTCAATCAGTTTGCGGAGGTGCTCAGCCCTGGCAGATTTAAGAGCCCTCCTATAGCTGGACATACTGTCTTTGTACGCAATTCTAAAAACCTCTAAGTTTGTTTTTTTCCATTTACGTTCCAGGGCACGGGTTGCTGTTTTGAGAGCGCGAGTAAGACTATTGTACCATGGTGTAGTTTTGTTCTCTCTAGCCTTTTTTAATTTAATGGGTGCCACCGTATTTAGTGTGCTAGTGAAGATGGCATCCATACTGCTGGTTACTACATCAAGGTCATTTACGTTTGCGGGTGTATTTCGAATTAAAGAAAGATCAGGTAAGTTACTTATGAATTCATCCTTAGTGGATGGAACGATAGTCCTACCAGGGCGGTATATTGGTGCAGATCTGATAATTTCAGGTGAACGCAGCTTATATAGCAAGAGGTAGTGGTCTGTAATATCATCACTTTGTGGTATAATGTCTACATCAAAGACCTCAATTCCGTAAGACAATATTAGATCTAATGTATGCTTTAAGCGATGGGTTGGACCAACCGCATTTTGTTTTATCCCAAGTGAATGTAGTAGATCCATAAAGGCGAGCCCTAGTGTATCATTGGAGTCATCTACATGGATGTGAAAGTAAAACTCAAAAGTATTTACTTTCCTACAGTCTATTCTCCCAAACAGTGACCTTTTTTTGTCAAGGCAGTCGTGCAAATTTCTTCTCCCAGTTCAGTGCCCACTTACTTTTCTCAGGAATTGGCACTGATTGTCCTCTATAGATCAACGGTGATTATAAAAATGATTGGTTATAGGGTGATTCATTTCGAAGAAGTTCCAAGTTATTCAACTTCAGTCTTTGTCAATCTACAAATTTATCTGTTTCAACACTGAGCAAAATAAGGGATAGACAGTAAGCATTCTTAAAAGGGAGCTGTTAGAAAGCTATTCCATAATTCTGCAGTTTTAATAGTCCTGTAGTCCACAATTGAGCAAGCCAGAGCCATCATGTGATTTAAAAAAACTCATTTTTGCATCTTTGGTTTCCATCATGAAACAATCCAGACTGCTGGCGGGCCAGGTCCCCACTGATTATAATTATGAATATGATTATACCCTTCTGATTAGATGTTTGTCTTAGAGTAGATTTACAGATTCCACAAACAACAATGTAGCAACTGAAAAATGAGTAACAGTCACAGGTTGTGAATGTAGTTGCTAGACAGTGACATATCGTGAGAAGAATGGAACATCTGGCTGAACCAAGGCATCTGCCACAAAACTTCTTATCAAGGTGAAATGCTTTCTTCGCGTATCGTCAGAATAATATGGAGAGATGCCTGAGAGTTTTAAGGTCTGAAAATCCCCAGGCAGTTGAGATTTTGAGTTAGGTTTAGGGTTTTCTGATTTAATTTGTAATTAAATTGTTTGAAACTTTTTGTATTTAAATACTAAATGATACAATACTTTCTCCAAAAAATATACATATTAATTTACACGTTTTTCATACTTTTTAGAGTTTATAGTTCATTCATTTATATAGTTTTTCATAGAATCCACTGCACTTGTTGTAAAGTGGTAGGAAAAAAGTGGCTTTAGTTCTCAGTGCAAATGCAAAAGTGTGTACTAGTATGAATATACTATTAGCTAGTGATTACATAGGGGATAATGTACATTTAGCCAATTGTTCCTACATTTACATTTAGTCATGTAGCAGATGCTTTTGTCCAAAACGACTTACAGTTGAGGAGGTATTAAGCGTATCAACAAGAAGAGGAAATACATTTGAGAAGGGCTATTTATTCAAAGTAACTTGTTTGTGCTCAGAGAATTTAGTGCTACACTCTCAGAAATAACGGTACAGGATCTGTTACTGGGGCAGTACCTTTTCAAAAGATACATATTTGTACCCAAAGAGTCCACAATGGTACCTCAAAGGTGCATATTAGTATCCAAATATACCTAAATAGTACCTTTGAGGTACCATTATGGACCCTTCAGTTACAAATATGTACTATTTGAAAAGGTACTGCCCCAGTGACAGCTCCTGTACCTTTATTTCTGAGAGTGTAAAGTATGAGTTTTTTTATAGAGAGGGCAAGAGAGATAAAGTTTTCAATAAGTGGTTTTAGTATTATTTACAGAGGTTCAAGTGTTTTCGGAAGAGATGGGTTTTTAGTTGTTGTTTGAACGATACCAGTGTATGCGCAATCCGAGTAGGAATGGGAAAATCATTCCACCAGCAATGAAGTGAGGTGTTACATGGGTTCTCTTTGGCTCATTGGAGACCAGACGAGCTGCAGCATTCTGGATCATCTGTAGAGGCTTGAGAGTGCAGGATGAAAGACTAGCTAGAAGAGCATTGCAGTAGTCCAGCCTTGAAATGACAAGAGCTTGGACTAAAAGTTGTTCAGTATAATTTGTTAAGAAGGGTCTAATTTTTTTGGATGTTGAAAAGTGCAAATCTGCAAGATCGAGCTGTGTTAGCAATGTGCTCTTTGAAGGACAACTGAACATCCAGGAACACTCCAAGATTCCTTACCGAACTACATGGGGTAATGGTGGATAATCCCAGCTGGTCATGTTGAATGTGTTGCAGGGAAGACAAGAAGTTCAGTTTTTGCCAGGTTAAGCAGTAGGTAATGGTCATTCATCCAAGCCGAGATATCCTTCAGATTCTTGCAGCTACCATGGGGTCATCTGAATGAAATGAAAGATAGAGCTGTGTGACATCTCTATAGCAATGATAAGAGCAACCATATGATTGGATGATGGCTCCCAGTGATGTGGTGTATATAGAGAATAATAGAGGACCTAGAACAGACCCCTGAGATACTTGCAGGATAAAACCTGACAGGCTTAATCACAGACTGACACAAAGCAGAAGGCACCCCAGCTTTGAATACAAACTAACAAATGCATTGGGGAAAAAAAAGAAAAATCCTCCATTGTTTACATGAGAATTTCAAAACTAAGTAATTCAGTTTTTAATCTGCATTCCATTATTCAGCCACGGACTACTTTAGATATGGTGCCATTGAGCCCTTCAGTGCCCCATAATCAAATACGTTTTAAAGCACATTTGAATAGCTAAATGTTAGCATAAGATTTTTATGAGAAATAAGGCAAAATTTATTCAATGTATAGTATATGCATTTTTAAAATGACTGTTTCCCGGCAAATTTTCTTCTTCTTTATTTTCCTTGCTAATTTTGTTTTCTCTTTTGTAAGTTAAACACCACATATAAATGTAGGCGACGCTAAATTAATGCTGGCATCAACAAAATAATGTGTGAGGTAGATTACCACAAATTGAGTAGCTTTCCATAATTTTCTATTTTAAAAAGGTATCTTATGATGTATTAGCTGTTTTATATCTGTGTGTGCGCCTGACACTCTTTTTGTTTGCTTTTTTTAACAGGAAGTTTGTTCTGGTGTCTGTTGGACATTGTGCCCATTAAGAATGAGAAGGGGGAGATGGTGCTTTTTCTCTTTTCATTCAAGGACATCACAGAATCGCATGAGAAGAGCCATCACAGCAGCAAAACCGATGGTACTGTTGTCATTTCCACCACTGCTCTCAATAGTCTTGTTAAATGGTTAAGAGCCTTTCTGAACGAATGAAATGCAGTGTTTTTCAGCAAGGTAACCCAGGGTGCTGAAATATAATTGGCGAAACATTGGGCGGGTTAAATGACCAAAACAAAGTCCGCTTTCCAGCACTGAAAGCACATTTTCAAAGAAGAATATCTGACTTCAGCATTGTTTTTCAGATAAACAAGAATGTTCACTATAGTAGGTTTCTTAAATATCTGCACACATATTATGGTATTTTTTATGCTTTAGAAAAGTCAAAAACTTACATACAGCACCTTTAAAGCATGTGTCCACAACAAAAATGCGACCACCGAAAGCAGACTCCGAAATGAGAAGCAGATTGAGAGCTCCACATCAGGTTATTAATTAGCAAATAATATAAATATTACGAATGTAAACATTAGGTGAGCAGGAACAACACGCTACGTGATGAGATTTGTAGTGATAAGCAATTTGGCTGTTTGCACCAGAACAAACATGACAGAAATTTAAAGCCCCCCTATTATGGATTTTTGAAAATGACCTTCCATGTAGAGTGTAACAGCTCTAAGTGAAGTGAAATATCCAGCTAAGGCTTAAATCTGAAAGTGCACAGTGTTTAAAACTATTGATTCATTTATAAAAGAGTCGACTCATAGTGCTTTAAATTAATCGTCTTGATAAGAAGTCATTAGCAGTTTCGGCGTGATGTCAATACAAAACTTAAGTCCGCCCAATTGTTGCATGCACAAACCTAGGAAAATTTAAACCTGCAGCCCGCCCACAAACATTGTAGCAGATCCTGGTTGAATCAAGTTATAAAGATGCTGTGCTCAGCTGGATATAACTGGAAGTGTGAGGGAAAGTAAGTGTTGTTTTCTCTACCCAAAGATGAAACTGTGAAGTCAGTGATTGAGGTTTATTTTTGCAAAAATACCTCAGCATTATAGCCCAGCCTTGTGCTGTTCCCGTTATTTTTCTGGCGAGTGCTTCTGGAATCTACACGCTTACAACGGGGGATTCGTTGGCCGTTTGATAAAGAAAGGATCAGAAAAGACTATTGATGTATGGGACTTTGTCTGAGCTCTACAGGAACTTTATCAGTACATGGATTAGTGAATCATGGATCAGTTTCTTCCTACATTTCACAAGTGTGAGTAAGTGCGATTAAAATGGCTGCCTCCTTTTTTTCTTTAGCTTGCAAATTATGTATTTAATTGTGTTTGAGGTTATTAGGTTCGGGGGTGAGGTGTCTGAATAACACTGTTGAGAACTATGTACTGTACTGTATACTGTGGTGTTAGTAAGCGTGTTTCGGGCGGCCTCTGCAATCGGATCCGGTGCAGGGGGGGTGGGGGGGGGTGTGGTAGTTGAAGTTGAAAAACAGGAATGTTGGCAGGTACGCTCACACATGCACTCTGATTACTTCAATATTGTTAATAAGCAGTGGTGGCCATTTCACGCTGTCTCACGCTGAACGCTGTCGACCAATCGCAACAGGCTGTCATCGGTCCAATCATCGCAGATTAGCTTCACGCTAAGGAGGGGTTTGGAAATGAATCGCTGAACAAATCATATGGGAGTTGCTGGGATAATTAGGTAAAAAAAAAATGCATATTATTAGACAGTGAAAGTGTTTTTTGACCTTGCATGCACAATGCCTGTTGTTGGACACCTTTAAAACCAAATATGACAGTTTTTATGTATAATAGGGGCTCTTTAAATACAGCCATTCAGAAGCACAAAATATGCACTCACTCACAAAATGGTAAGGTTTATAATCTAATTAATACACATGAAACCTCTTTAACATTGTTATATATACATGCTGAATGATGGTTTAACTTTTGTAACTTGCTTGCACTGAGTCACAGTACAAGGCTCTTCAATTTCAAACGGTTTATTTTATTTTCAAGATCTGAGGTAAACTATCTTCTGTAATAAGGCAATAAATGTCATGTAAAATGCCATTCAAACTCACATTATTAGCATTTAACACTATATAAAGCACATGAGGTGTACCTGAGGAGATCATTGTTTATCCTGTTGTTCTCCTGTGAGAGAACTAGCTCTTAGGCTCGATATTCAGGTACACTCACGTCAATCTGGCAACCTGCGCTTGCCTGTGTTTTGATCCAGGAGTGAAATACCAAGTTCAACTACTGTGTGTCAAACTTACATACTGCACCTTTAAATTTGGCACAATAAATATCCTACACAATGCTCTGCTTTTTTCAAAATTATAAAGGAAATTGCAAGATTGGAGCTGAAATGATGCATTTATGGTTTAAGTTCAGACCTAAAATCAAGCCCTTAGGAAAAACCTTGCTGTTTTTCGTGATGGTGAGTCTTTTGGAGAAAAAAAAAAAAATAATAAACTACAAAATGTTTTTTTTTGCAGATAAGTCAAACAGCAGGACCACTGGAAAGTCTCATATCAGTAAAGCCAGAAGGAGGGGTCATGCCATGATTTACCAGCTAACCGGCCAGTTTACACGTGACAGCAAAAATGACGTCAAATTAAGTCGCGTGAGTAGTGAAAACATTTATGAACTACTTACTAAAACTGTAAAGTAGTTTTGGTATAATTGGGACATTAAACATTTTAATATAATCTCAGAGGTACACCCTGATATATTTTAAATGTAACTGTAAACCACTGATCATCAACTGGCGGCCCGCGGGCCAAATCCGGCTCGCTGAGCCATTCAATCCGGCCTGCGACTGGATTCCAAAATTGTGAGTATCAAAAAAAAAAATAGTGGTCCACACTATTAAAGCAACTAAAAATAACAACAACCGAGTTTCTTGTCAGAATAACCACCATTTATGACTATATTTAGGCTACACTTCGAAATGAGGATAGACTCAGACAGACTATGCGGCGTTAAGCATTTATTGTTTTCAGGCGGAGTGCGCGTGACGTGTATGTGATGAAGAGCAAGGAGGGATGCGGTGGAGAGGGGTGTGCATAGTATTTGAGAAGCGAGAAGGAGACACGCAATTTCCAGGAGATTAGCATTCATTTGCGGGCATCCGGAGTTTCCATGCATTTGCGGGAGACACACAGAACTTCCGGAAGACTTGGGATGTCTGCCTCAGGACAAAAAAAAGGAGGAAAAACAATCTGGCACAAATTAAAATAGCATGGTAAATAAATAACCTGGTACCAGAACAAAACAGGTCACAAATAATGTTCACACATCAAATGAAACGTTAAGTGGGCTTGAATTCAAATCACAATGCTGAATTCCCCTTGTTGACTTAGCCTAATTGAGTTGAGGCAAAATATCTATCACTCCTAGTGGTTGACTGTGGTATAGGTAGGCCCACACGGAATCTGCGTGCGCAGAATTCCGCAGATTTTCCGCAGAATTCTGCAGATTTCCACAGATTATTAGCTGATCATTAATTAATTTTATTTACTTGAGTAAATGTGTGTAAATATAAATTTATTCAGTTTTTAAATTAATTACAGTAATATTATTGACTAATATTATTGAAATGTTCATCTGATTTATGTACAATGCAGTTTTTAAAGAAACTTTTTGGTGTGTTAATCTAGTCAATACTATTATTCAAAAAGGTAATGATTCGCACTCATCAAGTAACTGCTTCTTACTGTTTTTATTTTTGCATTCTTCGGGAGATTCAAAAACACAAACATTTTGGCACAATGCCTTCCTCAGTGTGTCCTCTCCCCAGTGTTCCTCAGTTTAGTTATGATACTCCCAAAATAATTCCGCAGAAATCTGCAGATTTTTACCAAAATTCTCAGCAGAAAGGGCAAAAAATGTCTGCAGACTCCGTCTGGCCCTAGGTATAGGTGATGGGAGCCTGAATGAAATGTCTTCTGTTTTGTAATGAAATTGAAATAGTATAAACATTAAACATAATGTTAAGGCAAATTTTGATTTTTATCAGATTTTCTTCTGTCTGTCTGGTAAACTCTGGCCCTCTGACAAATATAGTTGCTGACCCCTGCTGTAAACAGTGATTAGTTACTTATTTAAGAGTAATGCCTTAAAAGTGACAAGCTAACGTTACTTAAAAAAAAGAGTAAACCAATTGTAGTTTACTTAATTTTTACAATTATGCACAGCTTATCTACTTAATTTTAAGGCCAAATGTGTTGATGTTTACCATATACTATACATTAACATATTTTTTATACTCGCATGTTTATTAACTTACTAATACAACCAAGGCAGTTCATTCCACTGTGGCGACCCCAGATTAAAATTTTATAAGATTATAAAGGGACTAAGCTGAAAAGAAAATAAATGAATGAGTAATACCACCAAAATATAACATCAAAACAGATGAAAAACAAACAATGATTAATCAACTCAAACATGAGATAATGGATCTCATTCACTAATAATTTGTTTCAGTAAAAGTAGAAAAAGTTTGGAGTGATTTGAAGGCATTGGAGAGGATGCATCGAGCCCTGAAGGAAACCTAATGTTTTAAACTGATCTGTTAAGGTTTAATAATAATAATAATAATAATAATAATAATAATAATTATTATTATTATTATTATTATTATTATTATTATTTATTTTTTATAGAAAATTTTCTTTATTCTTTCTCATTTTATTTTATTTTATTTTATTGAAATGATCTTTACAAAGTCAGGTACTGTTTATTTTCTACCATGAGACTTGGGGTTGTAGTAACTAAATGCTAAAAGCATATGTGTTGCAACTAATGCTCCAGTGACCTTTTGACTCAGGAAGTGTTCATACTGTGTGAAAAGTGCAGGCTGGAAGTGGAAAGGATGTCTAATCTTCCATTTCACATGGCCATGCTGGAACAAGAGGCCAGATTGGCAGGTCACACTTCCGATCGCTCCTGTGAGCAGATGGTCTTGTTTTCAGTTTGACTTTCTCAACATAGCCACCTGCTTTCATTCCATCACACTCCAGCTGACTGCAAGAAAAATAAGCAAAGGGCATTATGTGCAGTATAGATATTTTTAGGCTAAAAGAGAAAAGATTTGGCTCATTACAAAATGATAATGACTGTTTCTTACACTACTGTATGTAAACATTAAAGGAACACTCTATTTAAAAAATAGGCTCATATTTCAATTCACCTGGAGTTTTTAATTCATTTAGCTGATTACCAGGTTGTGTAATTGAATTGGATTAGATTTTCCTATTTAAAGACTCTTCTGTAGCAGGCGCAATTATATTACGCAGCACTTGAAAAAAAAAGTTCCCAGCTACAGTAGGTAACTAGGTAACAGCGCTAGATAATAACATTGCACCTGATGTGGCCATGGACCATGGTACAACAGCAAAGTTCCTTGATTATAAGGCTGGAATGAGAGTATAGTTCCTAGCCATATCAACATAGAAAACAGCAACTTTTCATTTTACGTCCTAATACATAATGCAACTCATTACAGAAGAGTTAAGGTTTAAAATAGAAATATTAACTAAACTTTTTTGGGGGCAAGATGCTAATGGTTTAATCCAAGATGCTAATAGTCTAATTCTGTGATTTAGTTAAGCTAAGGTAAAAGTGCTCCGCCAGACATGGTATTTGGCTGAATGGATTCAAAAAGGGCAAAACTCAACCATTTAACTATACAATGTAAAAACGATCTGCTAAGAAACAGGTTCAATATGCGATTCACAGGTGTTGTTGGTTTATTTACGGTTGTGTATTGCATTAAGGGAGTTTTATCTCTGCTCTGTCCACTTTTGATGTTGAAATTTTAACATCTGCCGTTT
This sequence comes from Danio tinwini, assembly GCA_903798205.1. Classification (NCBI taxonomy): domain Eukaryota; kingdom Metazoa; phylum Chordata; class Actinopteri; order Cypriniformes; family Danionidae; genus Danio; species Danio tinwini. The sequence continues at coordinate 3,734,485 of CAIGQZ010033055.1, forward strand.
TAACAAAGTGACTTTTATTGACATTTTAGTAGTTTGAGACAAGATATTTAAAAATGTGCAAAAATAACAGATAATATACTGACAGTTTTTTTCCGTAATTTACACAGACAATGTATCACTTCGAACAATAAAAAATTTCAATAAAGGTCAATTTTTTTACTTTTGAAGGAAAGGTCAAGGGCCCATAATGCAATTCAAATGCCTAAAGTGGGGGAAAAATATGAATTACAAATTACAGAAAACTGTCAATTTACAGCTATTTTTTTTTACAGTGTAGGTCAGTGTTTCTCAACCACGTTCATGGAGGACCCCCAACACTGCATGTTTTGAATGTCTCCTTTGCCTGTCACATCCATTAGGTCTTTAAGTCTCTGCTAAAGAGCCGATGATGTGAATCAGGTCTGTTTGCTTAGAGAGATATGAAATATGTACAGAGCTGGTGGTCCTCCAGGAACTTGTAAAATGAGCCTATTTCCACATAAAAATGGAGTGTTGCTTTAACATTGGAAAAAAATTGAATCTGTCTGCCACTGTAACAGACAAATATCAGTTGTACTTGCTGAACATAACGATTGTGCAAAATAGTACAGGATATATTTCAGTCAATCTAATCGATTTTAGTTACAATTTAAAATATATATATTTAGTTTTTTTAGGTTGAAATTAAATATATTTGACCTTTTATTTAACATATAATTTTTTCCTGGTTTGGTATTGTCAGTCTACAGTATGTTTAGTGGTTGAAAGTTTTTTTCTGCAGTTTCCTTGATGATTTATTATTGAAAGACTATTTTCATTTTCTATCTCCTTTGTCCTTATTTAAAGGCATGAGGTGCTAGTGTGTGTTTGGCTTGTTCTTTAATCTTAATGAAGAGTACAGCAGATGACAGCAAGGCGGATTAGAAACCACTCGATTTGCTGCCTTAAACTAATCCTGACTGAAGGCTATGAGCTTGATCTTTGCCCTGACCTTTGTGATGTAAAAGTTAAATTAAAGAAACACCCAGATTTGTCATCTGCCATGTGATGTCCTTTCAGAAACAGATTAAACATAGTTGTCTGTCATTCAAAAAAAATGTTGTAAGTTTACTTCTCTTTTCAATCCTTTTTATTCAATCAGGAATATTTCAGAATTGATTCCAAATTGAAAACTGACTGATAAAAAGAGTCTGTTCAAACAGGAGAGCCTTTTCTTTTTCTTTTGTTTTTAATATGTATTTTATTTGTGAATGTTTTATTAAGCTAGTGGTAGAATTAATTAGGGACATGTCACAAAAATAATTTACACTTACTAATACAAAACTTTATTAACAGGTTCAATCGGGTAAAATAAATGAATTTTGTCTAAAAATGTGATACAGATTTTATTAATCCAGATTTAGAATATACTTTATAAACAATTCTATATTAATATTATTAATATAATATATTATTTTTATTTTACCATGATTTACAGAAGAGACCCACAATTATTATTAGATATAACAAGAGTTTATATAACACAAAATTCTGTCAAGCATTTTTAGAACAAGAATTTAACTTAAACCCAGCAGGCACACAACGTCATAAGAAGTTGATATTAGGTTAGATTTAGGTTATGACATCAGGTGACCAAAATTCAATGTCTAGCCAGCATCTAAGGCAGGGGTGCTCAAAGTTTTTTCCTATAAAGGGCCAAAAACCAAACTCTATTGAGGGCTCGTGGGCCGAATATATAGCAAATCATATTACAACAAATTTGTCAAGGGTAATTTGCTAATTTATTTGATAATATAAAAAAAAACTAGAAAATGCTACTTTTAATCATATTAATAAATCCAGTATAATTTTTAACACTTTATAATAGACTTATTACTGTAAAAACATAATCCCATTTATAACACAATGGAGTTCAATGCTGAATACACTAGTCACACTGCTTTTGCCTTCACCTTGATTTGCTCATAGATGACTTGTGCATCGTCCTCTATCTGTCAATAATTACATTTGAAAAGTCTGATTCATTTACAACATTTATTCGAATCATTTAAATTCAGTTTTTTGTAGCTTAGCTATAAAACAAAGAAACAAAAGGTTATGTTACATTCGAAATGACGATCTCTGTCAAAGGCATTCGCTCCAACCCTCTCCATCATTCTCACTCTCTTTTCAGATGGGAGGTGGGCCAAATCAAAACTTTGGGCATCTCTGGTCTAAGGAAAACATTTTTGATGTCCAATAATGACATTAAATGACATTGATATTTGATTGATTTAAGGTTGTGTTGGAAAGTGACCAAAATCCAACATTGAGCCAACGTCTTAAACCAACGTCATATTGACGTCAAATACTATGGCCACCAAAATCCAGCGTCTAATAGATATCATAGTGGTAACGTTCACACAATGTCAAGCTTTAACATCATTAGACATTGATATTTGGTTGATTTTAAGTTCGACGATGGCCTGACGTTGGATTCTGACGTCAACCCAATTTTCATTTCCAAACAAAATGCAATGTCTCCACAACATTGGGGTACAACATACATCAATCTGATGTCATGTTGACGTCCTGTGCCTGCAGGGAACATATTAAAAGATTTCTTTACAAATGTATAGTCCCACAGCATCCGCAAAATACAAAATAATTTTCTTTCTCAGTCCTTATTCTTTCGTATGCTTAATACATAGGTCAGAAAAAGTATGTTGTTTCATTTTTACAAATATGTAATAATGAATAAATATGCAATTTTACTTTACAAAAAGTCATTTGAAACAATAGAAATATGCTTTACTCACATTTAATGAGTTTTTTGTGTATATTAAATCACATTTGTGAAATTTAATTTAATTCGGACACCATCATGCAGACACTGATATATTTTTATTAAGTTATAAACATATGCATAATAAAAGTTAGTTCAAAAAGAAGCTTAATTATTTGACAAAACTCCTAAATTGCTGTTTATTTAATCTTATTATGCCTTGAAGAAGTTGAAATACATGCAAACAAATTAATCAGTGACTTTGTTTGCTCTCATTCCTTAAACAACAAATGTTTCTTCTCAGGACATGTTTGAAAAACCATCTTTGCCTGAGTACAAAGTGGCAGCAGTTCAGAAGTCTCGATTCATCCTACTCCATTACAGTGTGTCCAAGGCATTGTGGGACTGGATGATTCTACTGGCCACTTTCTATGTTGCTGTGACCGTGCCATACAACGTGTGTTTCACAGCGTACAGTGATCTGGAGACTGCAGGCAGGAGCACGATAGTTAGCGACATTGCTGTGGAAATGCTTTTTATTCTGGGTGAGTTTACTAAGACAACAATAATTGGAACTGAAGAACAATCAAGAGAATTTCTAACATAAACACATCAAAATTCAGTCTGCTCTGCTGTTATGTTAGGCTATATTCTACATTTTAAATCAGTGGCATGCATATACAGCAACTACTTGACTACATATTATCAATTACACTGTAAAAAGAGATTAGTTACGTCACATAGACAAATTGGTAAACCGAATGCCTTAAAAGCATCCACAGTCGGACAAACAGATACTATGGAAGTTTTCAGCTTTCTTTAAAAGCTTCTTTTGTGTTCAACAGAAGAAAGAAACTCAAATAGGTTTGGAACAAGTGAAGGGTTAGTAAATGATGGCTGAACTTTCAGTTTGAGATGAACTATCCCTTTAAGTAAAGTCAACTATAATTGCTTTTTACAGTGTACATTTTTACATATCATAGTTTTTATGGTTTATGTATATGGTTTGGTACTGTTTGTGGTGGATGAATTCCTTGTGGATTGATTATTGAAAGGCTATTTTTGTTTGTCCTTATTTAAAAGCGTATGGCATTCATGTGTGTTTGGCTTGCTCTTTAATCTTAATGAAGAGTGCAGTAAGGCAGATTAGAAACCACTAAACCTTTTTTGAAAGCCATTGATGCTTTATTTATTTGATTGAAATGCACAATACGATTGTTAAATGTTATTATAATTTAGAAATCCCAGTTTTTTTGTTTAAATATATTTTTAAAATGTAATTTATTCCAGACAATGAAGCAGCTGATTTGTTTTGGTAGCAATTGTTTCTGTCTTCAGTGTTTATTGAGGCTTTAGCAATCATTGTAATAGGACCTCATTAACTATCAATAATTATTAATTGATACATTTTTTATTTTATTAAAAAGCATTTGATAGATTATTTTAATTATACACTACCTGACAAAAGTCTTGTCATCCCAGTTGTAAGTGGCAGAAGGTAGATTTTTTCGATGAACCATCTGTTGAACTGCATCCCAATTGGAACCCTACACGATTCTTACAGAAATCTGTCAATTTTGGTGAAGAAAAAATCATTATTTGGGGTTACATTTAGTATGGGGGCGTGTGAGAGGTCTGAAGAGTGGACAGCAAAATCAACAACCTGAGGTATCAAGATAATTGTGCTCCCCATTATATTATAAACCACAAGAGAGGGCAAATTCTTCAGCAGGATAGCACTCCTTCTCATACTTCAATCTCCACAACAAAGTTCCTGAAAGCAAAGTAGGTCATAGTGCTCCAGGATTGGCCAGTTCAGTCACCAGACATGAACATTATTGAGCATGTCTGGGGTAAGATGAAGAAGGTGGCATTGAAGATGAATTCTTAAGGAACTCTGGGAGTTCTGCAAGAATGTGTTCTTTGCCATTCCAAATGACTTTATTAATGAGTTATTTGAGTCATTGCAGAGATGTATGGATGCAGTTGTTCAAGCTCATGGGAGTCGCACAATATTTATTGTTTTTCCTCGGCACCATGACTTCATTTTCTATACTGTACATTATTTCTGTTAAGTGACGAGACTTTTGTCTAAGCAAAGTCAGACCTTACTGTCCTAATTAAACAATTAAAAATCAAGCCATGATCATATTTTATTTTTGGTTAAAAAAAGCATAATCTAGAGGCCTTTACCTTTCAGATAAGCCACTTTTGATACCAAATGATCAACTAGAAGTCAAGTTATTATTTGTTGTTCCTAAAACTTGGATAGGTGACAGGTAGTGTAAATTGTATGCATATTTTACTGTCACTTTAGAACAGGTGTATGTGTCCTTGCTAAAGTATTGATTTATTTAATAATTGACTTTTTAATGTACTTAAGACAATCATTTGACTGGAAATGTATCTAAACAAGCAGCAAAATAGTTTTCTCAGTTTTGATAAAAATAAGAAATATTGTTTGAGCACACTTGTGCAGCAAATGTCATTATCCTGTCTTTTCTTTCAGACATCATTCTTAACTTTCGCACCACCTATGTGAGTCAATCAGGACAAGTGGTGTACGAGCCTCGCTCCATCTGTCTGCATTATGCTACCACGTGGTTCTTCGTGGATTTGGTGGCCGCCCTGCCCTTTGACCTGCTCTATGCATTTAATATTACGGTTGTAAGTTCACTTAGTTTTTTCCCTAACTATTTGGCAGTACCATAATACCTGTGGTGGTACTGTACCATCATCTATACTTCCCATTACATAAAATGTTTAGCATGTTCATTTATACATTTAATTTGATTTAAATTGTTTATTTACATAGACTTCTGACATCAAACATATGTGTGCTTGTTTAAGACATCTCTAGTGCACCTGCTGAAAACTGTGCGATTGTTGCGACTGTTGAGACTCCTGCAGAAGTTGGACAGATACTCACAGTACAGCGCCATGGTGCTGACGCTGCTTATGTCCATGTTTGCTCTTCTGGCTCACTGGATGGCCTGCATCTGGTACATCATTGGGCGAAAAGAGATGGAGACCAATGCAAGTGGAGCCTGGGACATCGGTGAGTTGCTTGGTGCTTTGCTCAAATTATTCGAGATTTTTCATTAGAAAAAAACACTCAGTCAGGAACAGAATTTTAACTGTCATCATTGTGTCACACTGTTTCTTATTCGGGCCAAGAACACCATCCTTTCAGGTGGTAAATGTCCATCTGACAAATGTGTAACTGACCAGTGTTTGTCTTTATTTCCAATTCATTACATTTACAATTTTTTAAGGTAAGTGGTTGCAAACTATTTATATGGGCTGAATTTAAACAAACAAATTAAGTTGAACATTACTAAATTGTTACTAATTTGAAATCTAATCAATATATATATTTTTTTATCAGTGTAATGTTTAAAGGCAGCTTTACTTAGTGGAAATCCACACACTCTGTTAATAACTCCAAAATCAGCTATACAAAGTACACTTTTTTTGAAAGTTTCACGGTATGTGTAATTTTATTTTAAAGTAACAATTTCATAAAATAATTATATAAATAGATAGCTATTCCAGAAAAAAAGCATACATGTGTATGTTTAGACAAAAAAAGTGTAAATAGTAAATAATCTTAAATACTTTGCCTTTTTTCCCTTTGTATGGATCTTGTTAATTATAGTATGGATGCACAATATTGGTTTTTTTTTGCCAGTATTTTCAAACTCGTTTTGGCTGAGCAGATGCCGATATCTTTTCTGTTTGAATGTTTTTGAGAAGTGTTAATTAGAAGGCTAATTTAGTTGAATTTGAGATTTTTTTTCTTTCTAAATGTTAAGTTCTTAAAATAAATTAAAACCAAGCTGTAATTAATTATAACTACTATAGAACTGAACATGTGTAACAAGGACACCTTAAAATGAAGTGCTACCAAACAATTCTAAAGCTTTATCTGATAGCATACCAGGATTCCTGTAACTAATGGCTCAGCATACAGTACCTTGGGCAGAAAGCTGGAATGCTAAGTAGTTAATAGTATTTAATAGTTTTACGTTTTGAATATTTTTCAATATGGTATTTGGCAAATATCAGGTGGTGATGAAAACTATTGATTAGGCATAGGATGATATCCATTTTAAGGTATACCGCGGTTTGGAAAAGTCAAGGTTTTAAAACCACCAAAATTTTCTGTAATACCGTTCCTAAGGTATGTGTACGATTTTTTTATTTACGTTTTTATTTTTATTTTTTGTTTATTTTTTAGGACAACAGTTTCTCCAGAAGAAAAGATTTCCAAAGATACCGTTTTAAATAGGAAAGAAATCTGTGTTTTTGAAACTAACGAAGACAGCAGAAGTGGGAAAATATTTCATGTCATTTGAAAGTATAGTGTGTGAGTGTATTTTGTGCCAAAGCTATGGAAAATGATCCACAAGTGGAATTACTGCAAGAAAAGTTTTGGAAAACTAACGGAAAAGTTAATTTTAGACATAAAAAAACTGTAAAAAGTCCAAGTTGACTACATGTACCCATTTCACAATTGCATAAAGGCAAGCTATTGATCAAATTTTGGCATATATGATGCTGGGAAGGGCGCCTTGGAGCTGATGATGGCTCTGCCTGCCATCATGCTGTTGGGGCTTTTGTATAAGAGCCTTCAGTGCTGGCTAAAACACTGTGTCCCCACAACAAGTAGCTCTGTTCAGAGGAATATGCTACCCCACACAAAATCCATATCTGCATGTGCTTAGAATTTAAGTCACTCCAGTAACGATGGAGCTGCTCTCCTGTGGGTCAGCCTTCAGCAGTGACATTTGTATTAAACTGATCCAAATTAAACTCAACTAAACTTCAACAGTGACATTTATACTAAATTGATCTGAATGCACTTTAATTTAAGTAGAACTACACCAACATCCTCCCACTGCTTTCTTGCCTGCCTGACCTGCTGGATTGTTCCACAATCTAAAATATTGTTTTGAATGTTATTTTATTATTTAAGTCTATGTTAAGCTTTGTGACACATTTTATTGTAAAACTATTAAATTAAATATGAATTGAGCTTCTAAGTACCTTATTTGCATAACGATTGCCATATGAGATTTAGGCAAAAATGTACAGTATACTATGACATTATTTTCTTTCTTTCTGTCAGGCTGGCTGCATGAGTTGGGCAGGCGTTTGGACAAGCCCTATATGAACAGCACATTTGGTGGTCCCTCGGTTCGCAGTGCCTACATTGCCTCTCTGTATTTTACTTTGAGCAGTCTGACCAGTGTGGGCTTTGGTAACGTTTGTGCCAACACTGATGCTGAAAAGATCTTCTCTGTTTGTACTATGCTCATTGGAGGTAAACAGAAAACACCACAGTATTCTAGACAATTTTTTAAATGAAAGTAGCTTTCTGACATATTTGATTTATGCATTCATTATCAACATTACCACTCTTGATTTGACAATTTACGTTTTTTTCCAATTGTTTACACACACAAAGGCCTTGTAACCCTTTAGATTTTAAAAGGATTTTGTGTGTAAAAGACCTTTTTATCATGGCTCTAGGGTTTCTATATCTATAGAACAATTAAAGGCAATAACAAAGGCAAAATTATTACCCTCATGTGAAATATTTGCTAAGTGATGTTACGGAGCAATAGAATTTCCAGTGTTTACAATTTTTTTTCTTCTGAAAAAATTCCTATTTATTTTAGTTTGGCTGGAATAAAAGCAGATAAAATATATAAAAAAATATTTTAAGGTCAAAGTTATTAGACTTTATTTTATTGTCTGCTACAGAACAAACCACTGTTGTCCAAAGAGTTGCCTAATTAGCATAACTTGGCTAGTTAATCTAGTTAAGAGTTTAAATTGCACTTTAAGCTAAATACTAATATCTTAAACATAATTTGTAAAATGTTATGTACTATCATTATGTCAAAGACAGAAGAAATTATTTATTAGAAAGTAGTTATTAAAAAGATTATATTTAAAAATGTGTTAAAAATATATATCTCTATATTTAATAATAGAACTTTAAAATTATTTTAGCTTGTACATGTGTTGACATTGTCTTCTGTTATGTGCAACTGTATTAATGTTTAGCAACTCAAAAAATCTAAATCAATGTCTAACGTGATAATTATCTCCATGAACATGAGTTACTCAGCCCCAAGTCAGAACGTTTTATTATTATACAATAGTAACAGCCACAAGCTGGCTCACTGACTTTGTTTACCCTTACGTTGTTTGTTTCATACAGCTCTCATGCATGCCGTGGTGTTTGGAAATGTAACAGCTATCATCCAGCGCATGTACTCACGTCGCTCACTATATCACACGCGCATGAAAGATCTAAAGGACTTCATTCGAGTTCACCGGCTGCCACAACAGCTGAAACAACGAATGCTGGAATATTTCCAGACCACCTGGTCTGTGAATAATGGCATCGATGTCAATGAGGTGAGGAGGTGCTTGCCTTCATTAAGCTTTTTTTCTTCTCTTTTTTATGTAAAATAATTAGCATTTGCACAGGGGTATTTTTTTATTAAGGTGTTGTGTTAAATACCATTTTTAAATGTGATGTTAAATCATAACATTACTTAAAACAACACATTATACTTTTTAAATTAAAGTGCCCCTGTTATGAATTATAAAATGTTCATATTTCAGTTTGTACATCAGCATTCTTCATCATAACTCCAAGTAATAATAACTATAACAAACATTCAGTATTAACACATTCCTCCGCAGTGGCAAAATAACAATTTTAAACTTTGATTGAAGTGTTTAAAAGCTCATTTGAAAGTGTGTTCTGTTGCTGCATGTGCTCTATAATTAGCACAGCTCAGGATTAGTGCAGCTGTTTAATTGAATGGGTTTCATAGCACAGCACTGTCCGTGTCCGGTGTGAAAACCAAGTTAGCCGTTTACCCAGAGACCTAGAAGCTGTGCAGAGACGCTCTAAATACTTACACAACTAAATACATATTTTACATGCTACAGAGATGATTAGCGCAGCTCTGTTTAATTTAACGGGTTTCATAGCACAACGATTTCCGATGTCGGGTGGGGAAACCAAATTAGACGATTAACCAGAGACCTACAAGCTGTGCAGAAGTGCTCTAAATACTTACACAGCTAAATACATATTTTGCATGCTACAGAATTGTTTAGCACAGCCAAGATTAGCGCAGCTCTGTTTAATTTAATGAGTTTCATAGAAGAGCACTTTCCATGTCCAGTGTGTAAACCAAGTTAGCCGATTAACCAGAGATCTACAAGCTGTGCAGAGATGCTCTAAATACTTACACAGCTAAATAAATATTTTGCATGCTACAGAGATGATTAACACAGCTCAGGATTAGCGGAGCTTTGTTTAATTTAAATGGTTTCATAGCACAGCACTTTCTGTGTCCGGTGTGAAAACCAAGTTAGTCGATTAACCAGAGATCTACAAGCTGTGCAGAAATGCTCTAAATACTTACACAGCTAAATACATATTTTACATGCTACAGAGATGATTGGCGCAGCTCAGGATTAGTGCAGCTCTGTTTAATTTAATGGGTTTCATTGCACAGCCCTTTCCATGTCCAGTGTGAAACCCAAGTTAGCCAATTAACCAAAGACCTACAGTCTGTGCAGAGATGCTCTAAATACATACACAACTAAATACATATATTGCATTCAATTCAATTCATCTTTATTTGTATAGCGCTTATACAATGTAGATTGTGTCAAAGCAGCTTCACAAGGAAGTTTATAGTGAATTAAAACAGTGTCAGTTCAGTTTTCAGTGTTTAAGTTCAGTTCAGTTTAGCTCAGTTCAGTGTGGTTTAATAATCACTACTGAGAGTCCAAACACTGAAGAGCAATTCCATCGATGCGCAGCTCTACAGATCCCGAACCATGTTAGCCAGTGGCGACAGTGGCGAGGAAAAAACTTCACCAATTGGCGAAAGTGTAGAATTTAAAAAACCTAAGCCAGGCTCAGTTGGGCACGACCATTTCTCCTATGGCCAAACGTCTTGTGCAGAGCTGCATTCTAGGCGCAGTAGCTAGACCTCAGCGAAGACACGTCTGTCCTTGGAGCATCACAGGAATCAGTCTTATGCTCTCCATCATGACCACCACAGCAGCAGCTCAGGATACGGCCTGCATGCTGCAGAGAACCAGAAAGCAATCTTTTAATCACACGTTGTTGTTTGGAGGTAGAACAAGAACTTGTTTTAAGTAAACTGGGTACTGACAAAATCCCTGTCAAGGTCTGACAAAGCAAGTATATAGTATATAGTATAGTAAGTATATAGATCTTAGCAGTATATCTACCGTTTTTTTGTATTGATCTTTCCTTTATTAACAACCCGCATGTGAATCCCATATTGTAGATTGCTGTAGCAGTCATCAGTAACAAAGGTTGGGTCTATAATTTGGTATTGTTGTGAAAATTTACTTTAACTGTTAATTCCTTACAATTTGTCCTAGAAGTGCAGAGCACAGCATCTTTGTTTTACCAAATCTGTGCTCGCAACAAGTGACAAAATGAAATGGCTGAAGTTTCATTTGGAGAGTTACTCATTAAATAACTGAGTCAACTCTTTCTTTTTTTAAGAGTCAATAACTTTATAAACACTGCACACTGCACTTTGAAAATTAGTGCAGAGTCTTTCAGGCACATACCTTTAATTTGTAGAACTTTGTTGACATAAATGTGCTATGTAAAGAAATGTTGTTGTTTATTTGGTGTTTTTTTTGTTGCCGCTAACAGTGCCAATGTTGAAGAAAATCAAGACTTGTGCTGTCATATTTGTGCTAATTTTTCTTTTGTGTACTTACTTGCTTTACAATGTCTCATGCCATACATTTAAAACGTTTAGCAGAGATTCAAACACTCAAGAAAAGGGATATGGCCAGCTTCAAAACCCTTTCCCTGAAAGTATGTATTAGAATAATTGGCTAGTGCATGATTATAAACTCACTGAAGTTGAACTAAAAATCCATTTAAAATATCTGGAGGTGTTAAAAACAGTCATGGCCAGACTCCTATGGTGTCTCAGTCAATGCATTAGTCACAATTATGACAAATTTGTGACAAATTATCATATGGTCACACATCACAGCTTCACAACTCAATAAGGCTGCAAAGATGGGGGATAAAAGAATATGCTGCTAATGTAAGCGCCACTTAGCTCTCCCACACAGTGAAAATCTGTGAATTGAGATGACTGGGAGCCAGCCAATAATCTAGCAGAGTAGGCACTGCGTCTCTGTGTCTGGTATGTGATAGTCTCTAAAACAATATTATTTTTAATTACCTGTTATTTTTTCTAATTTTGAGAAGGGGCGGCACCATGGCTCAGTGGTTAGCACTATCGCCTCACAACAATAAGGTTCCTGGTTTGAGTCCAGGCTGGTCTAGTTGGCATTTCTGTGTGGAGTTGACGTGAGTTTCCTCCAGGTGCTTCACTTTACCCCACAGTCCAAAGACATGCGTATAGGTGAATTGGGTAAACAAAATTGGCCGTAGTGTGTGAATGTGAGTGTGTATATGGGTGTTTCCCAGTACTGGGTTGCAGCTGGAAGGGCATCCACTGCGTAAAAAATATGCTGGAAAAGTTGGCGGTTCTTTCCGCTGTGGCAACCTCTGAAATAGAGACTAAGCTGAAGGAAAATGAATGAAAGAAAGATAACAAACCTAGAGGCTTGTTAGTGTGGGCTGAGCATACAACAACTGTATTTAGCATGTATAAGTTCACAAAGAGGAACAGCCTTGGTTAACAAGGACCAAGACTTTATCCAAAATCACTCTCCATACTTTTGTTCAATGTTTCTAAATCACTAAACTACCTACTCTTACATTTTAGAGTCAGGCCAAGATAATGATCTAGGTCTAGGACCACAAAACTTCTAATAGAGCATCTTGTGTTGCATTCACACCAAGAGTTCTGGGTTTACGCATCCATTTGACTGAGGATCTTGGCTCGGGGTTGAGAAAGAATATCTTACTAACCCTCTTAGATATCATAAAGGCTTTAAGAGCTCCATATACAAATTTCCATCTGAAAAAAGGGTGCTGATCTCAGTGGTGCAGCTTTTTAAATGACTGACCATTTGCTTGTTAAAAGATGTGAGGAAAACCCAGCCTGTCTGTCAGGAGTAGGGCTCAAACACAGGTCAGCTCCACCAAAGACTGGCACTTAACAAGTGAGACACATGCTGAAAAAGTCGATCTTGGTTAGAGACTAAGAATAGAAAACCAGCTTGTCTGTCAGGAGTGGGGTATAAACTCAGGTCAGCTGTGAACTCATGTCAGGCTGACACTCAGATAAACGCTAGTCAGTGAGCTTTCTCTACTGAACCCTAGTAATGACACTGTGTAGTAGCAGCTCACAGTACATGCTTGTAACCATGCAGAAGATAGCAACAGCCTAAAAACAAACAAGTGCTTAAAATGTGTCTTCAAATGACAAGTTGCTATCAAACATCACCCCAAAATTGTTGACTGATGACGAGGACTAACTGAACATCCATTAAGTTCATTAGTATTGTAGATTTTTGCATGATAGTTTTTTTGGTCTGAATTTAGTAATAGAGAATTATTAGGCTAATCATTCATTTTTACTATCAGCTAGACAATCTGCTCATTTTGTGAATTCATACAAATTGTCAGATTGGGAGGTGATACATATTTGTGTATCATCGGCATAGAGGTGGAAACTAACTCTATATATTTTTTAACGATTTCACCTAGTGGTAGCATATATGTAAAAGGCAAGGGACTAAATACTGAGAGTTGTTTTGATTAACCCTTATGTGCTGTGGGGGATTTTTTCATTCACTCTGATTTTGTGTCTTAATTTGGCTATAACTTTTTCTGTGATTTTTGAAGAAAAAAAATTATAAAAAATCTTATATTTTGAGAAAATGCTTTGAATTATTATTATTTTTTTATTTACTACTCTTTTGTTATGTTAGGGATGAAAACATATATATTTTTCATTTTCTTTTGCATAAATCTGTTAATCAACCTTAGTCCTGATTAAAAACTACTTAATTGCTTAGAAATTGTAAGGGATTTTAACCATACAGGTTTTTAATTAATTAATTAATTAATGTCACTGATTGGGTAAAAATAAACAAAAAAAACGATGTATTATCAATACAAAAAATAATTGTGGACTGGATTTTTTTTTACCTTTTATCAAAGTGTAGGACATGAAAAAGCATTGCCTTTAATGCATTGTTTTTTATTTTATTTCTTCCCAATTAACTGTTGGTGGCTGTTTTTGCCCCATTGACTTTCATTATAACCATATTTTTTGATTACAAAGTGCTTTTTTTATTATTATTATAACCACACTTTTGATTATTGGTGGTTTTCCCTGGTTGAAAGATGTAAAATTTGTAATTATTACTGTTGATCATCAGTTGGCACCATTAACCCTTTAGATAGGCCTGTGCACTATCAAGTGTGGTTATAATGCAAGTCAATGGGGCAAAAACAGCCACCAACAGTAAATTAGGGAGAAAAAATGAAAATCTAACAGTGCATTAAAGCCCATGTTGTTACTAATCGTTCACATCTCCAAGACTGTGATAAAAGTAGTCCACAACTACTTTTTATATGCGGTCTATGTATCGTTCCGTTGTGGTAAAGAAAGAGCTGAGCCGAAAGACAAAGCTCTAGATTTACTGGTCAATCTATGTTCCTACTCTCACCTATGGTCATGACATGAGCTTTGGGTCATGACTCATAACTAAAAGAATAATATCTCAGATACAAGCATTTTTTTCGCAGGGTAGAAGGGCGCACCCTTATAGATAGGGTGAGGAGTTCTGTCACCCGGGGAGAGCTCGGAGTAGAATTGCTGCTCCTCCACATCGAAAGAAATCCGCTGAGGTGGCTCGGGCATCTGTTTTAGATGCCTCTTGGCCGCCTACCTAGGGGGGTGTTCTAGGCATGTCTCACCGGGAGGAGGCCTCGGGGAAGACCCAGGACTCGCTGGAAGGATTATGTCTCTCGGCTGGCCTGGGAACGCCTCGGGATCACCCCGGAGGAGCTGTAGGAAGTGTCTAGGGAGAGGGAAGTCTGGGTTCTCTACTAAGACTGCTGCCACCGCAACCCAGCCTTGGAAAAGCAGATGAAAATGAGAAAATACATCATTTTTGTGTGTTTTTTTCCACCAAATCAATAACATCATTTGTGAACTTGGCAATTAACAAGTTAAAATCCTGTAATTTTCTAAACAATTTAGTAGTTTTGATCAGAACTGATGTTGATTAACAGATATATGCAAAAAATATTATATTATGCATTTTTACAGCAGTTTAATTAAGTGGATATTTTCATCCCTAACATAATTAAATTAAACACAAAAGTAAAATAAAAAGTGCACGAAGGTTAACAGAACAAAAATCCCAGCTCGAGCAAAATCCCAGAACACTTTTAAAAGTCTCAAATGAGGTATTACATTTTTTTTATGTTTATTTTTCATTTGTGAACAGTGTTAAATGAGGATTTCTGTCTTTTCTACAGCTCTTGCATGATTTTCCTGATGAGTTAAGGGCAGATATAGCCATGCACTTAAATAAAGACATCCTGCAACTGCCTGTGTTTGAAGCTGCCAGTCGGGGTTGCCTGCGCTCGCTGTCCCTCCACATCAAAACTTCTTTCTGCACCCCGGGAGAATATCTCATCCGACAGGGGGATGCATTGCAGGCCAACTACTTTGTCTGTTCTGGGTCACTGGAGGTTCTAAAGGACAACATGGTTTTGGCTATTCTAGGTTTGTGTCATTGGTTACTTTCTACCTTGTTTTGTTCTACCATTTGATTTATTTTTGAAACAAAGTAAGTGTAGTCTATTCTAGTCTTATTTTAAGTGTAATACTGTAGGTAAGGTAAAGCTATATTAACTGTAAAAATGATTTGTTCACTTAAATTAAGTCATCTTGTTGCATTGACTCAGTTAGGATGTATTGACTTAATTTTCTAAGTACTTATTTCAAGTTAACTGGACTTGCAAAGTTTAGTCATAACAGGTTAACTATACATTAACTTAAATTTTCAAGCTCAATGAACTTAATCTAGAAGGTTCTCTCAATTAGAAACAGAACAGCCACAAAATACATTACCTCTGCTTATCACTTCTTCAGAATCTGTGTGCTGTTTAAAAATGCCAAACAATAAAAAGAATCTTTACATTTCTTTCTTTATATTACCAAAGCTAAAACACTAAAGCTGAAAGACATAAACACAACATGTACACTAAATCTTACTTACCTACAAATCATTACTTGCGTGATTGCAGTGCTTTAGCTTTCAATGTCTTATGACAATTTGCTGATTGGTTATAGTGAAACTCCACTTACAGTAATTTATCAACACCAAATGCCCCAAACTGCTTGAAGTAATTTTTATCAAGAAAATAAAAAATAAAGCTAAAACATATTTAATTAATAGTGTACGCAATCAAGATCAGAGTAATCACTAAATCTTTGAAATATAGCATTTATGTGAATTTTTTGTAAATATTTTTATTAAATGATATACGAAAAAAAGAAATCTCACCTGTTGTAAGTCAATCTGGCTTCTGGGAATTTACTGCAACCTTAAGAATGAGAAAATCCAATTTGGGTAATTTATTGTAAATATTTGTTTTTAAATATTTGACTACTGGTTTATGAATGGAAATACTGGTAAAATCTCACCTTTAATAAGTCAGAATTTTCTTTGGGAACAACCTGTAAAATAAGAAAAGTACATTTAAAAATTTTCTGCTAATATTTTTTAAAACATTTTATAAAAATAATATTTTATAAACATATTGAGCAAGTTCAAACCTAAAACAAACTTTACTAAGCTTTTTAAATGTGGCCAAACTCTACCTGTATTAGCAATGGCCTGATCTGCTCTAGAAACATTTATACTTATACATTTTGTTCATATGTGTCATTTTATAAGTTCTAACACAAATTTAAAGCATTACTTAACAAATATAATGACTGAACAATTAAAATGAGCTGAGTCCCAAATGGCATACTCTACACCATGCACTTATGCACTATGTACTTATGCACTTACACACTCAACATTATAGTACATGTATGTAGTGTCGTCCCAAATGGAACACTAATGTTTTTTTTTACTAAGCGGAAGTTCAAACCGTTTCCTTGATGATGTTTGACGGTTGCCAAATTAGTGAAATAAATGACCAAAGTACCAAATAATACCTGCCATGAGTATAACCGCATACACCATCGGAAGGAGCTATAATCACTCTTGAGGGAGAATTTTGCTTTTTACAATCCAAAATAAATAGTTATTCAACATGTGCGCCCAATAGCTCCGCCCCTTCCGCTACAAGAGCAAAGCTGCGGTCGTTGAGTGCGTGAAGTGTCCATCATTACACACTTCATTTTACCAGCTGAATGAGTGCATCATCCGCGTAATTAAAGTGCACTTATTATTTTTAAAGTTTTCAGTGTGAATGCATTACTTACACCAGGGGTGTCCAAACTCTGTCCTGGAGGGCCAGTGTCCTGCATATTTTAGTTCCAACCCCAATTAAACACACCTGAATCAGCTAATCAAGCTGTTTCTCGGGTATACTAAAAACATTCAGGTGTGTTGAGCTAAACTATGCAGGACACTGGCCCTCCAGGATGAGTTTAGACACCCCTGGTGTAAGTACTGCGTTCACACTGAAAACTCAAAATGGCGTAGAATAGTGCATAAGTATGCGATTTGGGACCACATCGATTGCGTCTGAAACCGCATACTTCCATACTATATAGTACGCTAAAATCAGTATGTGAGTAGTATGTCCAAATTCATAGAATTCGAAAATCAGTATGCGAAAAGTGCCCGGTCTTACTACTTCCGGCGAGATTCTTAAGTGCGCATTCCATGCATGCTGCGCTATCCCATGATGCCCCGCGAGAGAGTTTATGAATGGGAGTGAATCGACGCAACTGACGCAGGTATGTTACGTGACCATGACAAAATGGCGGATGTAGTACATCCAAATTCCATTCATACTTCTCACATTTTCATACTGTATAAAACATACTTTTCTAACGGCCGAGTAGTACGTTTAAATTCAAATGCAGTACCTACTGAGTAGTAGGCGGTTTCGGACACAGCCCTCATGTTTTTGACTTCTTCTGGTGTTTAACAGTTGGCAAACTGACTTTAAGGTGCATATTTCGCCACCTGCTAGAAAAGACGTATGTGGCGCAACTTAAAGGACGCTGGTTCAGTGTATGGTTTTGAGTCGACAAACACTCTATAACAGACTAGTTGAGTCAGCGAAAACTTACCAGGTTAAGTTGAATTACCAACTTTGTTGTTTCAACTTACAAAATCATGCTGAAATAACTAAAACTCAGAATAATTTTTTTACAGTGTTGAACCTAAAGCATTATTTACTGTACACTAATTACAAAGATAGAACTAAATAAGAAGATAAGAACCTAATCTGCAAATGAGTAACAGTTTTAATACAGAGCTTATATATCCTTACAGGAAGAGGAGATCTGATTGGCTCCGACCTGCCACGTCAGAATCATGTGATCAAGACAAATGCAGATGTGAAGGCACTGACATATTGTGATCTGCAGTACATCAGT
The DNA here is from genome assembly GCA_903798205.1 of Danio tinwini. Classification (NCBI taxonomy): domain Eukaryota; kingdom Metazoa; phylum Chordata; class Actinopteri; order Cypriniformes; family Danionidae; genus Danio; species Danio tinwini. Next base: position 3,752,827 of record CAIGQZ010033055.1, read on the forward strand.
GTGAAAGGTTTAAGCGATGTGCTTGAACTCTATCCAGAGTATGCCAACATCTTCACTGTAGACATCCACCGAAACCTCACATATAATCTGAGAGAGGGCAGTGAGACTGAGGTGAGCCCACACACTCTTCAATTCATTGTCATTTTCAGTACTGTAACAGCTAATTAGTTAGTTTACCTGAGTGCTCTATACTTGTCTTTTGAAAAATGAATAGTGTAACATAAATGTGATGCAAAAAGTCTTCACAAATTACCAACAACACTAATACAGATTCAGAAGTGCTGTTCTGAGTAGTTTCTCTGCTAGTCACTTCTCTGCTGTTCATTAGTGCAGTCTGTGTGAGCCTGGGTTGAGGTTGGTGGGTGGTGGTCAGTCGAAATAATGAGGATGCCGATGACATTGCATTCGAGAGCTAGTGCCAAAGAAAAACAAGATGAAAACAAAACTGTTTACGTTTTAAACTTAGCCTAAAGAATCTTTCATCTAAAAAGTTGATTTACTTCACTAAAGCAGCTATATTGGGTATTCCAGTTTACAGGTACCATACAAGTCCAACGATCACTCCAGCTATGACCCATTTCTTATCAAAATGTCTTTGTCTCTTCCTTGCAGCAGAATTACCCAGACTCCAGTCTCTCAACTGAGAATAAGCGTCCATCCGTTGTAGAAAAGGCTGATGATCCAGACAAGTACTTCCATGTTCCATCTGCATCCAGTACATGTAGGAATCTACTTTTGCCCAATCTAGGCAGCCCTGTGCGACGAACATCATTAGGGAACCTTTTAGGGGAAGAGTTAATGCAATTTAATGCCCTACGACATTGTCGCTCACCTGTCAGGGGCTGGAGTCCAAATCCCTCTCCAAAACCACCAAGCAAAGTACAGAAACAAACCCAGCAACCTGCATCTACACCAAAACCCATCCATAGAACCCAAACAGATTGTGGAAGTATGGCACGCAAACCTGCCAAACTGCTCATCCCTACTCTCAACTGCTTTGGACCACCAGATCTTAGTCCAAGGTAACATACAGTCTTACTAAAGACAGCAATATATATTTTTACTAAATTCTCATATAGATTTTCTCATCTGGCTTTTTTGGAGCATTTGTATTAGAACACGGTCACATTTCCTCCCTTCAGTTCAGTTTGTTTTGGCCAGGGGTGCCCAAATTTGGTCCTGGAGGGCCGATGTCCTGCAGAGTTTAGCTCCAACTTGCTTCAACACACCTGCCAGAAAGTTTTTAGTACACGTAGTAAATGCTTGATTAACTGGTTCAGATGTGTCTAATTGGGGTTGGAGCTCTGCAGGGCACCGACCCTCCAGGATCGGGTTTGGGCACCCCTGGTTTAAGCACATATGAATGCAGAAATCATGCACAGACCAGATTGGTCAGCAATTAGAATAAGGAGGTCTCATCCTAACTGGAATTTAATTCTGGAGTAAAACAGACTAAATCATAATTTAAATATTTGTAAATGTGCTATATTCCACTGTAAAGGATGTATATAACAATCTACAGAACATTTGTACGAGTGTTTTTGGAATGTCAGCTATAATAACACAAGCATATAAACAAGGCCTAAATTAGTTTTACAACATGTAACAACATTGTAACAATTTAAATCTATTTTGGAACAAAGCAACTGATCTGCAAGTTTTAAATGTCCTTATGCACATTTTTTAAAGACCCTTTAAAATGGTTTGATGACAAAATTCAGTTTAACTTTTAAGCTTTTTGCTGTGGTCAAGGTATACATATGTTTAATGTATGCAATTGACTGGGGTATGCATATAATGTGCAACACAAACTTCATCAGAATAGTATACTGTTTGCATGTACTCATGGGTGGACTCAGTGATTTGGGGGCCCTATGGGGCTCTAGCATTTTTGCATGTTAAAAAGTAGGCTATTTAAATAAATAAATAAATATATATAAGTATATAAAATCTTTAAAGTATATTTTAAGTATTTTAATATTTAAAGGAACGTTTATCTTCTTAATGTTAAATTAAAAGCAATAAATTTACAAATAAAAAACAAGTTCACAAACTAACATGTACAGCAGAGATGTCCAAACTCATTCCTAGAGGGCCGGTGTCCTGTGAGTGCTCTGAGGTGGGGGAGAGGCCGACGACATCACCGGCAGCTCATTGAGAAGAGTAGGAACGGTACAGTACGGACACACGAGAGTCTCCAAAAATCTCCAGTAACACCAAAACAAAGTCACTAGTCAGTTTTTTTTTTTTTTTTTTTTTTTTACGCTAGGGGAGTCCGAAATGACATTAAGTTGGCAACACTGGACTGACAGTGTCTTTGAAGCGATAACACCTCGCACATGTGCAGTACAGATGGAACGTTTGAATACATAATAACATTAAAATCTTAACAGTTATAGACATATTTTACAACATACGATAGAAAATGTTTAAAACAGCTATATGATTAATAAAGGCTTTTTGGCATTGATCGGAGGCCCCTAATTCCCCGGGGCCCTAAGTGGCTGCTTATCTCACTTATTGGTTAAGTTCACCCCTTCATGTACTATAGTCTGATAGTTGTGACTTCCTAAAAATGCATGTGCAGCTCACTTATCTATGTGAAGCTTGCTGATCTCTTACTATGGCACTACTGTAGTGGATGAGCCTATGTTAAAAGATCGATCAGGGATTTATTAGCTCATTTCAAGGAATCAGATCTAGAAGAGGTGAGTCGGACTGAATCAGATTAAAAGCTTCACACTTTATCTACCATTTGTCCAGCAAATGGAAGACATTGTATTTTACCCATCTCATTTATATTATTTCCATGGCTAACGATAATAACATAACACAGTATTGGGTTACCTTTTAGCAAGGTAACAACATCTACAGCTCGAGGCAATGACTTAGAAGCACATAAACACGAACACAGTTCTTACAAAATGAGAACAAAGATTTATTGAGCTACACTACGATACATGAAACAATGTAATGTAATGTGATAATGTAATAAACAAACAAATGCACACACACATTCACACATACACGCAGAGGCAGTTCAGAGGATGCAAAATGTGTTGACAACCATCTAGAGCTTAAAATCACACCTGAGAAACCACAAAAAGAGAAATTTTGCTTATCTTTAACTGCTTAAGATCAATTTTGCACCAGATCAGCAAGACTCAACATTTGTTTGTGTTACTTGCACTTTTGCTGGAAGTTGTGTTTCTACTCCGGGCTGGCCTCAGGGAAGCATAGCGCTCCTGATTGGGTGGTGACTCTGTGATGTCCTTGGGATTTTTTCGCCTGTGAGTAGCTGTTGTCCTGGGTTACCGTAGAAACGGACTCTGCTGAAAGCCGCTTTGCAGGAGTTCTTGCGGTTTTGACTGTTCCGAAACTTTAAGAGGTTGCATGAAGAGTTTGAGGTGACCCATTCACGTGGCGGTGCAGTGTCCGAGCAGAGCAAAAGGGGGCAGAGAGCAACAGCCAGTGCGAACAAGCTAATGCAAAAAGCAGAGTTTTACTGTTGCAGTATGTTTTTAAGTTATCTGGTTTGGTCCATCCCCATGGCACTGTCTTCCAATGAGCGGTTGCCCTGGAGGGCGGGGCCACGCCCCATGCCATCGTACTTAGGATCAATCATTAACAGACTGCTTGTAATTTTCACATGGTGAAATCTCTTGTAAGTTTTAACTATTTACATCAAATGTTACAAGACGAATGCTGTTTGTACTATAGTTTTTCATTTACACCAATGCATTGCAATAGTCACTAGCTTTCGTTTAGTACCAGACATCATACATTTCAGACATATACAGAAGGTATTATCTGCCATAAGGGTTTAAAACTATTAATTAACTTGGTTGGTTGGAATAAACACAGTATATGAGAAAAACTATGGCATATTATTCAAAGTTACATCTGTCTTAGTTGTAAAACTTCAAGGGATTGTCTATTTCATATGCCTTAATTCCAGAGATCCTGTGTCTCTACAAAAGTGTGCATCTAGCAGGATGTCCCATATGACGAGTCTTGTGAGGCAGTTAGGTTTCCTGTTGAAAACTTGTAAGGCACCATTGGTGATAAATTCATTTACCAAATTTGGTAAAGGGTCCCCCGAACATCTGTGCACAAAGTATTGGTGAAAATAGTCAAATTAATTGGCTTTCTGTTATCATGATGGTATAAGCCCTCAAGCCAGTTCTAAATGACTGAGACAATGTGCTGCCTGATTTCCAAGACTTCAGATTCGGACAGCACTACCTTGTCCTGAACAAGCCCATTTATTTATTACAAGTCTAAAAAAGAAGAGTATTTCAAATTGAAAGACTATCTGACTGTCTAAATTGAAGAGCACTTTACTTGACTAAAACTTTTTTAGCAAGCCTTGACCATTATCAGTCATTGGTATATCCAGAAACTGAAGTAGGCTACAGTTTTAATTGTGTCCATTTGATAAAAGTTGGTCAACATTTCATAAAGCCACAAAACTCTAACTCAATTTTGATAGGATATTTGAGTATACCAGGGCTGGGCAACTCATTCATTTTTATGCAGTGTTTAGTTTCAACAATACTGAATAAAGTTAGTGCTGTCATCTCACAGTAAGAAGGTCACTGGTTTAAGTCCCAGCTGGGCCAGTTGGCATTTCTGTGTTGAGTTTGCATGTACTCCCCATGTTCGCATGGGTTTCCTCCAGGTGCTCCGGTTTCCCCCACAATCCAAAGATATGCAGTATAAGTGAATTGAATAAACTCTTTTGGCCGTAGCGTATGTGTGTGTAAATGAGTGTATATGGGGGTTTCCCAGTACTGAGTTGTGGCTGGAAGGGCATCTGCTGTGTAAAACATATCCTGGAATAGTTGGTGGTTCATTCCGCTGCGGCGACCACTGAAATAGAGACTAAGCTGAAGGAAAATGAATGAATGAATGATTTTTGACAGTGGACCTTAAGGGCCCGAGTTTCACACCCCAGTATGAACACAGTGCGAGTATGAATCAATACTTGTTGCTGACTGAGTAATTGTAAAGATTTTTACATGAGTAATATCTGTGTGTAACCCCGCCGGTCCTACACCACCAAACCCACTAAGAGCTGAGATCGAACAGTGACTCTTTTGGGAGTCAGTTGCTTTTTTGGGAGTCAGTTGCTCTAACAAGGAGGCTAAAGACCATGGTCTCTAGCATCTGTCTTTAAAGGTTTACCTGCACAGCATTTCACTAGCATCTGTGACTCTCCGCATGGGAGACGGTTGCTCTAACAAGGACCATGGCCTCTAGCATATGTTGTTAGAGCACATTTTCGGGTTCAAAGTAGAAGTTTAATTCAATTCAATGTTTACCTGCACAGCTTTTTACTAGCTGGCCTCTGCTACAAGTGCTTAACAGATTAACTTACTATATTGACATTCACAGAGTTGTAGATGGAATTGAGGACAATGGGCACGTGTTTCAGTTCAATGTTGAGGACACCTCTACCAAAGGTACTACAGAGACATCACTGAGTAGTAAGACACTGGATGGTAAGGATATTTTAAAGGGTCTTTTTCTTAGTGATATATGCATAAATCAGTTGGGTGACTGCGCCTTTTTGTTGTGTGCAGGCTCTGGTCAGGTGAACGCTTCACTTCTACAGGAGACAAAAGAAGTGAGAGAAAATATTGCCCAGCTTAACAAGAAGGTGCAATCACATTATAAAAGTTAACAGTTCATGAAAATAGTGCACATGATACCCTCAAATACTTTGTAATTTTAATATCTTTTTAAATAAGTGAAAAATAATTAACATTATATTAAATGATGTAATAATTTTGAATACAATCTCTCCATAACAGATGGGCAACCTGAAAGAGGAAGTGGCAAATCTGACAAAAGACCTGCATCACATAATGCACCTGCTTCAAGCACATACAGCTGCACGTCATTACGCTGCACCTTTCTCCTCTTGTCCTTATGGAGTCCACATGATGTCCAGTTCTGCTGTCAGCATGTCTCCAACCTACATTTTGGGTTCCAATATCCACATGCAGCACAAAGACCATGTTGTCTCTGAGGGTCTTCTGGGATCCACATCATGGAATCACAGCAGAGCTAGTGGTAAGGCCACAGATTCTTCGTAGCTTTCCATTGACAAAACCATCTTAAATTCTATTAGTAGACACTGTACAAAGTCTTGAAGGATTAGTTTACCTGAAAACTGAAAATCCTGTCATTAATTACTCACCCTCATGTCATTCCAATGCCCTGAGACCTTCATTCATTCTTGGAACACAAATTAAGTTATTTTTGATGAAATCCTAGAACTGTCCGATATAACCCTAGAGATTCCTAGAACTGTCATGAGATATCCAGAAAAGGAATAAAAACATTCTACGTGACTTCAAGAACGATTTCAACAAACGATTTTCTGCACCAGAAAAACTTTAATATGATTTTGTTCGCCTATATCTTCCAATCATATTTTAGTCTTCTATCTCCGTTTATTTTAGTCTAGTCTTCGTCGACTAAATCTAGAGTCAATTCTCTAAAGGTCAGCAAGAGGCTATACCATTTCAGTTAGGCAAAAGCACACACACAGGTAAATAAAAAAGAGCGAGTTTACCGTGAATTTCAGGCTGATTAACTGGCATGCTGATGTCACTTTAGATTTGTTGTTTTCATTAGCTTTTCCCTCCCCATAAGGTTTACAGTCTTTTTGTCTTGTGATCAAACGTGAATCTTCTTTTTCTCCCAGCTGTTGCCATCTTATTATACATAATTTACTCAGACAGACGCCCCTATGGATGATGATGTAATGGCATCCCGCGTATACTGTGAATCAGTTACTTATTAAATGTGTGTGTGCATGCATCATACACCAAGATTATTTCTGATTGGATGTTTGGATATTTACCAAAATACATCCCTGAATCACATTCTCGTCTCGTTTTTATTAGTCTACGAAAATGTTAGTATATTTTTATTATGGTTGTTATCATTACTTAATTTTTATTTAGTTTTCGTTGGTAGAAACTTGTTCGTCATGAAAATTAGGACAGAACTTTTTCGCCAAACAAAATATACACAGGTTTGAGTGCACTTTTACTTTTACTTCCATTAGAGTCAGTAGTGCAACACGCGAGCTGTGTATTGCCAATAGTAAATATACATCATGATCTGATGTGGAAGACATAGGCAAACAATCCTTTTACAGTTTTTGAAGCACATAATTGAGCTTCATGGAGCTTTGCACGATTACAGTTGAACTACTGAAGTCACATGGAATGTTTTTGGTTCCTTTTCTAGACTTTTAACTTTTATAGTTAACAAAAACGAACAAAAAAAAAGAAAACTAGAAATGAAAAAACATTTTTGTTAAATAAAAATAAACATGAGAGTTTTGAAAAAACGAAAACTTACTGAAACTATGTGTATACAAAACAAACTGAAACTAATATTATAGCAAAAACATCATTCGATTTTGTCTTTTTGAATGTGATTATTACATAAGGTTTTTTGGTTAAAATATAATATATTTACTTCGCACTGCCAGTTTGACGCAAGGTTTTTGACCAAGACTGCACCTCATAGTCTGTGACGTCACGTGTCCATAGTCTGGCTATGCTGCAGGTGGCTAGTGTGATGGCTGTGTCGAAAGTTGGCGGAAAGCGACAGAGTCCTATTTGGGATTTCTTTGATTATGACAGTGTAAAAAAGTGTCTTGTAGAAGCTGGTGATAAAATATGTGAAATATTTCTCAAAGCTCACACAAAAAGGCAAACCAAGAGTACCTGAACAAGCTAACATTAGCCTCCACCCCCCTCACCCCCTCACCCAAAAGAGAAGCGATAGCAAGGCTAGGTAACATGGGGGAAAAATGTGATGCGACAGCATCCATAATGGATTGCTTCCACCGCCAACCAAATAGCTGCTGGCTAGTAAATACACAGGAACACCACAAACAAGAATGTTTCTGTCCAAATGGAGCTCTGAGGGAGCCCTCAGATTTCATCTAAAATAAATAAATTTGTGTTCCGAAGATGAACGAATCTCATGGGATTGAAGCAACAAGGTGGATGAGAAATTAATAACAGAATTTTCAATTTTGGGTGAACTCTTTTTTTTTTAGGTATCTTTTTATTTAAATGTGTCTCTGGTATCTGCAGGTGGGTCTGGTTTTGCTCAGCACACTGAGAAACAGGGACATTTTCACCAGCATGAGCGTATTCAACCATCTACAGTTCCAGCAAATGACCCCTGTTCCCATGCTTGGAGTTCCATTCTTACTTCAACCTCTTCCAGTATCAGTCATCATCACTTCTCTACTGGTCAGGGAACCCAAGGACCAACACCCAGAGAGGCCCCACAACCAGAGGGTTTATTATTGAGTGTTTGTCCTGGAGATGGTGCCCATGGCAGTATCAGCCATTCACAACCTGTTTTGCAGAACTTGTTTTCTCAAAACTTTGGTGGTTCTGGTTTGTCCTGTAAGGTCACACCTAGCTTGTATCAACATTTACAAATTTCCACAGAACCAGCTCCTTCCTACTCCACTCCAACCTTGGGTGACATGCACAGGACGTCAGAAGTGGGCCTTGGTCACAACCAGAATTTGGTATCTTCCACTTTCCCACAGGAGCATTCTCCGCCCTCTCCGAAGGAATCAGACATAATTCCCTGTTCACTTGTAGAATCATCTGAGGTAGAGCACACCAGTCAAGAGTGCCTGCTGGGTAACCAAAGGCTGGTTCAAGACAGTGAAACATCAGAGAGCAGGTCTAGCGAGTCCAGTGTAGGACTTTGTAGCCAATCTGAGAGCTCAGAGACCACTTGGTGCCTGGATCTAATAGACTGATACGATGGAAGACTACAATCAACAATAACAACACAATGACACATTTTTTCTTTTATTATGGATTTCATAACTGTTCTTTTATGATTAAATGGAAAGCACTTGCTCAGCAGTTAATCTTGTGGACAATCACAAAGCCCCCATTTCACTAATATTCCACCACATAAAAGGGCAGTTAGTGAGTGTGGAAGAAATGTAATCTTTTCATTAATATATAATTAAATGGGAAGTAGTCGGCTTTGCAGATAATCATTTAGACTGCCACAAAGCAAGACTTCTAAGAGTAGCGTCTCTTTTCTGGAGCCAAAGTCAGTGCCCGGACTTTCCCATTACTCTGTAGAAAAAGGAAACTCCAAAGCCAGTACCTGGAATCCTTTCCCATTCCACTGGAGGAAGCTCTGTTGTGGGACAAATTTGTGCCAGAACAGCCTCTAGAACCTGCTAGTCACAAATAAGGAGCCACAGAATGTAGTTGGATGTCCTGATGTCCTTACCCAAGTGAGTTTTCAAAACTACGAAAACATCCACACACAAAACCCCTTAGGGCTGGTTTCACAAGCAGGGTTTATTTTAGGCCAGGACTAGGCCTAAACTAAGCTTAATCCAGGCTTCATTCAGTTAGAAAATTAAGCCACTTGTTATACAGATTGCTTGTACAGTATCCTCAACTGTATTTTTTGTATGTACTAATGTATTTTAGCAAGTTATGTTTAGCTATATCAGCTCATACATGCAATTTAGCACTTGCCTTAAAGTCTGTGTGAAATCTAAATTTAGGTAACACTTTACAATAACAGTACATTAATAATTATGTGTTAATATGTAAACTAAGCATTACTTACACACTTAAACATTTCATTTATTATAGATTAATGATGATTTAATGTATGTGCTAATCATGAACTTAACTTTATCTACAACATGAGTCACATGAGTTCATGTGCGAAGAACAGCTACCCTAATTACTTGTTAGCAGTGGTGTAAAGTAACAAATTACAAATACTTAAATTACTGTAATTGAGTAGTTTTTCTCAGATATTGTAATTTACTAAAAAATGTGTACTTTTACTTTACCTTAAATACATTTTTAGTGCTGTATCAGTACTTTTACTCTACTACTTTCCTTTAACCTGCAATCACTACCTTATTTTTTTCTTGTCTATGGGAAATGGAAAAATCAGTCCTGTGATTTCTGTTCAATCAAATCGCACATACTGTAGAAGGTAAATCGCATCATAATGAACTACCTCAAGACACAGGCGCTTTATAATTGCAGCAAACTGTTTGGAAGCATTAAAAGTGTCCAAGAAGATGTACAAAATCTTTACACACATTGACCCAGAGACTTTTTAGATACATGTCACTGATGAGAAAATGTCAGATGTTTACTGTATGATGACGAAATGGCATTAAACTCCCAGCAGGCACAGGACGTCAACGTGATGTCAGATTGACATTGTACCCTAATGTTGTAGGGACATTGCATTTTGTTTGGAAATGAAAATCGTGTTGACGTCAGAACCCAACATCAATGTCCAACCTAAAATCAACCGAATATCAACATCTAAAGATGTTACAGCATGACGTTGTGTGGACGTTACCACAATGACGTCTATCAGATGTTGGATTTTGGTTGCCATACCTGACGAATAAATGTCAGTATTGAATGTCAATATATCGTTGGTTTAAGATGTTGACTCAAAGTTAGATTTTGGTCACTTTCTAATACAACCTAAAGTCAACCAAATATCAACGTCATTTGACACCATTACTGGACATCAAAATAATGTTGTCGTTAGACGCTGGCTAGACATTGAATTTTGATCACCTAACATCACAACCTAAATCTAACCTAATATTAATGTTTTATGACGTTCTGTGCCTGCTGGGCAATAACTAAATGCACTACAGAATCTTATGTAAATGCATTAGCTTTTTACAGTGTAATACTCACTACTCACTACTCATTACTCTTGAGTATTTTTGAAAGGTCGACTTTTTACTGATCCTTTAAGTAATATTTACAACAGACTTTTACGCTACTTGCACAACATTTTAGGCAAGTAATGGTAACGTAAGTATGGCTTTTCAGTACTCTTTCCATCACTGCTTGTTAGTACATGCTTGTTTGTTAATTAATGTATTAATTACCACATTAGTTTATGTTTTACTCATGACATGTATAATTATATCATGACTTTACTTGGAGGGGCACATCATCATTAACCCATTCTTAACTATTTATGAACTCCGTATACACGTTTAGTGCGTTTACACTAAATAAGAATAGAAAAGTGTTCTGTCAACATCAGCATGAACAGTTAAAACATAAGAGTTCACGAGTATTTAAGGATGAGGTAATGATGATGTGCCCCTCCAAGTAAAGTCATGACAAAATTATACAGGAACAGCTCATGAGTTCATGTTAGTTACATTAACAAACTTAAATGTTAATTAATATATTAACAACATGTACTAACAAGTAATTAAGGTAGACATTATTTACACATGAACTCATGTGACTCATGTTAGTTCATGATTAGCGCACACCTTAACTGCTCATTAATTTATAATAAAGTAATGATTAGTTTACATATTAATGCATCATTATTCATGTACTGTTATTGTAAAGTGTTACCAAAATTTGCAATGTTTATTTTGTAATGCACATTCTTAGACTTGGGCCCAATCCCAATTCTACCCCGTAGCCCCCACCCCATATTTTGCATGTTCGTGTGAAGGATTGGGGTGTGTCAATGTTCCTTAGCTTGAAGGCATAGGGCTAAGGGGAAGGGCTAGCAGTGTTGGGGAGTAACTAGTTACATGTAATAGCGTTACATAATTTAATTACAAAATAAATGTAACTAATTCGTTACAGTTACTGAGAAAAAAATGTGTAATTAAATTAGTTACTTATAAAAATGTTAAAGATTACAAATGGGGTTACATCTAAAAAAATTCTTTCAAAATCTGGCATATTTTGAATAATATTAATCTGTTGCTTTGCCTGTTCTTGATATGCATGATGCCTTCTGCTAAGGCCATTTATTAAAGCGGTGCTATTCTGCGATAACTACATTTCTCAGTAGAGTGGCGGTAGTGTTGCTACTTACTAAATCAAATAGCTTTTCAGTAGTGAAGCAATTTTTTTTAGACAAGTAGCGCAGTAGCATCCACACAAGCTACATTTACCGATCGCGAATCAATAAGTAATGGCACCGGCATTTACGGAGCTGTGAGGCTTGTGTCTAGCTGATGAAAATAAAGCAATATCACAGCGAGAATGACTATTTCTTCCACCTGTTTTTTGGTGGTTGACAACAAATTTTTGGTGTGTTACTGCCACCTCTCACTCTGGTCAGTGATGTCGCCAACCAAGGCTAACACGAGAAATTTGCTTGCTGGAAAGATGACTGAGGGAGAGGAGGTCTATATCATACATGTCAACATTGGGATGTGAAAATAAGGGATATGCCCACCGTAATAAGGGATTCCCCAGATGTCCCCCTTAAAAAATCCCCAAATTACTAAATATGTTGATTTGGAGCTGTTTCATTGTAAATAAACAGTTAAATGGTCAGTAATATGTTTTATTATTATTATTATTTACACAAGAAAAAATAAATAGTATACATTAGCAGCAAATACATTAGCAAACAGTTAGTTATTATAATAAAATAAAATCAAGCTATCAAATCGTATTAGCCGTTTCTTCACTGTATAACTTACACATTCTGATTAAAGAGCAACAAATGAATCTCTTATTTATTTAGAATTTTTTTGTTTGATTACACTATATAACAGGTGTCACTTAAAAATGCAACCATCTAACATTATAAAGAAAGCATTCGATTGCTTTCCTAACTTTTTATGCTCATTTATCACGAAATTTGTTGTGTTTGAAAAAAACTCCACCAAGATCGACATCTTTAGATATTATTATTATTATTATTATTATTATTATTATGTGTATATGTCTGATTAAACACGCACCCAAAACCCAGACTTTCGATCCATTTCAAATCACGTGTTGGGAAACAGCCTCTATTTATCACTATGGAGCGCGTCAGCTGACAGTCATGCACCTCTATATGACTGTTTTGAGGATTGCATATGAAGGGGAGACGTCACCTGTAATAAAAGGAAAGGGAATCCTGCCGTTTTTATATTTATTTCAAAGTGTTTGAAATAACACAGAACAGACTCACATTTAAGAGCAAAGGGCGGCCCCTGGTGGTTTGGCGAAATGGGTTGCTTATAGGGAGGCTCTGCTCTTTAATGTTGATTGCCACCCTTCAGAGAAAGACTGAAAATATGAGAGAAATATGGGAAAATACCTTTACTGGATGATAGCGGGATAGAACTGTAAAATACGGGAGAATCCCGGGAAAAACGGGAGGGTTGACAGGTTTGGTCTATATACTATTAGTTCATGATAGTTACTAATGATACTACATTATGTAGTGTAATTTATTAATGAAGAATTGTAAATATATATCTATATATAGTATAATGCTCATTCCTAAATATTTCCCTTTACTATAAATTACTATAATATTTTAAATGCGAAACACCTGGTCTTATTGGATTTTTAGTTTTTGCTGTTATATACTGTAATTTCTTTCTGTTTAGTACAGCATATAATTTGCAGTAAATAATTGAACTGAACAATTATGCCTCATATATTTCATTGACAGTTTTATTGATCACTAAGATATGATTGAGTTGGATTTAAGTTTGATTTAAAAATGAAAATTGCTAAAATAGCTTAGATGTATTTTGTTTATTGCAAATGTCACAAAAATCACTCTGCACAACTAACTAAAATTTAGATTTTGTAACAACAGTAAACTATCTTTTTGTTATAAGGTCTGGTTTTGTGGTGGCTGTACTTTAAAATCAAATTAAAATAATCTTAATTCATGTGATGAAAGATTTTGAAATTCTAACAGTAAACAGAGCTACTGTAAGGTCACACCTGCTTGCTATAAATGCTTAAAAATGATTTAGTTAAAAATATCCATTAGAAACTTAAAAGTACTCAAAAAGTAATCCGATGTAATCAGTTACTTATAAAGTAATTAAAAACACTACTTATTACATTTTAAATAGGGTAATTTGTAATCTGTAATCTATTACAATTCCAAAGTAACCTCCTCAACACTGAGGGCTAGATACCCCTTCAAACTGAGATTTTTCAGGACCACACTCGAAACCAAGGGGTAAGAAATTTTTCCAGAATACACCATCTACAACGGCATCATGGTTGCACACAAAAGTAAAATGCACAAATTAGTATTTTTTGTCATTATTACGGATTTTTACAACAAACAAGCATGTTTTATTACATTCATAACCATAACATAATTATGTTTTACCGTCTTGGTTTAAAAAAAAACCCAGCTAAAATAAAAACAGCTACATTTTGCTATCTATAATCCCTAAAAAATAACTCCTGTATAGCAGTCTCACAACACATCTGTCACTCAATGACACTGGAATACCCTGTCAGAAAAGTCTAGTGGTTGGGAATGACCTTTTTACAGTGTCTGGTACAAGTTAATGTGGTTTTTGTGTGTTTTCATTGATGACTATGGCCACGATGTAAATGCACAGTACAGTTACGATCTTATTGCCGCATTATATTGTTATGATAACATGATATATGCCTTCGGTGATATCCTGAAAATAAATATTAAAAAGTAACGCAACTGGAATAACTACAGCAGTTGTTGATCTCATATGAAGCAAGAGATCACGATGACATATGATTACATGTGCAGATGTTGGTGTCTTGTTTCTTTGGCGTAAACTTTCAAGGGCCAAGGGGAAGGGAAAGGAGAAGGGGTAAAAAATAGAATTGGGATTGGGCCATACAGTGATTAATGAATCTGTGCAATTTAATTCAATGAAAAAAAAAATTCAATTCAAGTCTGACCATTTTGCTTCGGCATTTTGAGTGGCAGTTCTTTTGACATCAGTTTGACGTATTCAGTCAAAATCTTAACTATGTCCGTCTTACAGTTAGTTTGACTACACGTTTCAATGCGCAAAATGAAAGCTCCACCTCCTACTCAATATTCCACTTCAGTTGGAAGTACATCAACATGCTGAAAAAAAAGACTCAAAAAAAGTTCACATGGACTTCAAGCCCTGCTTCTGAAACCAGGGGTATTTCCTTCCTTATATAATCAAATAATTATCACAGTAATTATGAAACCAACATGTCAACTAATGCACATTTAGCTAACGAACAGTACCACTGAAAAAAAATATTCAAAGATGATTCCCTGGATTTACAAAATTTATTTGAGTTAAGTAAATGTATACAATTTATTTGGGCTGAATTTAATCAAACAAATTAAGTTGAACATTATTCAATTTAATTTGTTTGATTAAATTCAACCCATATAAATGGTTTGCAACAACTTTATAGACATCATTTTTATCACATTGCTAAATGACTACAGCCATTTTATTTCCTCTGTTCCAATTTATAAATACAGCGTGGAATTAGCTTGTTATATTTTTTATGACTTTTGACCATTGTATCAACAAGTTTGACAAGTGATGACATGAAGACATTGAATCAGACAGCAGGACATTTTTTCAATAATAGAAGCCATTTACCACTTTTACACATTAAATAAGTTTAAACTGACTTTTCCATTAAATACACCACATCTGCTGTCTACAAAGCAAACAGATTTCTATATTTTTATTTTATATTAGTTCACCTAAATTATAAATATTCCTGTCTTTTCAGCTCATGCCATTTCAAATACTTTTTTCTATTTTATTTTTCTGAAGCACAAATGAAGATTTACTTTAACTAGTTTCTCAGAATTTTGTCTGTCTATTGAAAGTCGATAATTTCAAGAATTGGCTAAAAATATTAATTTTTAACAGCAAAAATTTCTTAAAGACCAAGTAAAGATATTATGAATGGCATTCCGTATTATTAAGTCTTCCGAAGAGAGAAATAGAATTTCTATTAGAAATAGAATAGAATAAATAGATTTAGTTCATTCTTAGATTTACATAATGAACAGGAACAGATAATTGCTCTTACATAGAGCATGTCAAATATGGAAAGCAGAAGCTCAGCTTAGCAAAGTATGTCCAATTTTACCAAAACGTACATTTTTTAATAGCATTTTTTATTGGGTTTTTTTTCACATGTGATTGCTAAAATGTGTGCCTGTTTTAAATGCACAATCCTGCTCAAGACACTAAAAACTGTGTACCCTACAGTATTCATTCATCATTCCTTTTCTTTTCGGCTTAGTCCCTTTACTAATCCGGGGTCGCCACAGCGGAATGAACCGCCAACTTATCCAGCACGATTTTACGCAGCGGATGCCCTTCCAGCCGCAACCCATCTCTGGGAAACCCTATAGTATTGTACATAAATATCAGCCCATTTCACACAACAGGCTAAACTTAAACTCAAATTTGTAACTTCTTTTTTTTTTTTTCAGAAACATGGTTCCTGGTATTTCATCCCAATCACAGAAGCTGTACAACTATGCAAAGGCGCATGTGAAATGGAGAGCACCTCTGTTAAAAATTGTGACTGTTTGTTGTCAGTACAACATTTAAGTTGTTTACTGTGGACATCCAAAGACATTTACATGAATCACTTTTAGTATTTATTTAGAAATTTATTTAACTATGGTTTCAAATGTTTATTCCTTTAAAAAATAGTTCATCCAAAAATGAAAATTTGCTCATCATTTTCTTCTGTTGAACATGAAAGGAAAGAAATCATTATGGAAGCCAGTGGGTCCCAACAACTATATGTTCAACATTCATTCATTCATTTTCTTTTCGACTTAGTCCCTTTATTAATTTGGGATCGCCACAGCGGAATGAACTGACAACTTACCCAGCATATGTTTTACGCAGCGGATGCACTTCCAGCTGCAACCCATACACTCTCATACACTAGAGACAATTTAGCTTACCCAAACTTGTGGGGGTAACCGGAGCACCCAGATGAAACCCACGCGAACACGGGGAGAACATGCAAATTCCATACAGAAATGCCAACTGACCCAGCTGGGGCTCGAACCAGCGACCTTCTTGCTGTGAGGCGACTGTGCTACCCACTGCACCATCGTGCTGCCCTTTATGTTCGACAGGAAACTCAAATAGGTTTGAACACGTAAAAGATGAGTAAATGCTGACATTTTTGGGTGAAATATCCTTTTAAAAACATTTTAAAATGTTAAAATAAATAACAAATGACTGTAGATAGTAAAATAGTTGCACTTATGGAATAAAAAATTACTTTGATTTGTAATGTACCGCCAGCATCTCACTGTTCTGACATGCTGTATACAGTAATTTATGCCTATGATGGACTGCCATAATTTTATTACTTATACTTCTAAGAAAATTATTCTTATTTAAGTTTTGTCAACTAGATCAGTGTTTCTCAACCACAATCCTGGAGGACCACCAACACTACATGTTTTGGATGTCTCCTTTGTTTTTCACACCCATTACAGGTCTTTCAGTTTCTGCCAATGAGCTGATGATCTGAATTAGGTGTGTTTGGTTAATGAGACATGGGCTGCGTTCGAAATCGCATACTTCCATACTGTATAGTACGCTAAAAAAAGTATGCGAGCCAAGTAGTATGTCTGAATTCATACGCTGCATCCAAATTTGCATGCTATCCATCCTTAATAGTATATGAAAATAGAATTAGTATGTCCCAAATTATAGTATGTTGAAAAAAGTATGCCAAAGGTTTCTGGATTGTTTACTATTTTCGTTAAAAAATTTGAAGTGTAGAACTGTCCATATTCTAACCGCTGATATTGCCCACAGTACATTGCGGTTCGGATGTGAATTCAAATAGAACTGGGTGAAGAGTGTAAATAAACTACAAACATGATGGACGCACAAGACCAACCGTAAAGTAGAGAGGCTTCAGTAAAGATGTTTATATAACTTAATTAATATCTAGCCAACTGGAACATAATGGAATAAAATAGAAGTGAAGCTACGCAACTTACGCGGGTAGGTCATGTGATCATGACAAAATGGCGGATGTAGTATGTCCGAGTTCCATTCTTACTACTCACATTCATACTGTAAAGAACGTAGCCTTACTTTTCTAAAGGTCGAGTAGTAAATTTAAATTCAAATACAGTACCTACTGAGTAGTAGGCAATTTTGGACGCAGCCATTGAAAATGCATAGACTGTAAAATATATGGACGTAGTATCCGTGACGTTAACGTTTCTGAAGAACCTAAAAGAAGCTACCAGTAGGCACGGCCAACCGTTGCCATTTTGTTTGCCCGTCATCTCACCGACCGGGGATACCAAACAATGGCAAAGAGGTGGAGCGTGAGCGCATCTACAGACCCCTGCTATCATTTTGCTTAGACTGCTTTTCTATAAGAGAAACGCTTAATACTTCATTACCTGACTCGTTTGTGTTCTGACCACTTGTGCTTGGTTGTATAATATGTTCATAAAGATTAGACTTTTAAAAACACTGTTGTAATACATTGAGCCACTAAACATTGTTCTTATGATGTTTTATTACAGGAGAATAATGCAAATTACATCCAAATACAACAGATATAGTCTGTGTTAGTAAATGCAAGGCTTTTTATGAAATCCAGGCATAACACTGTATGACGTTTCTGATGACTGTTCTAGAGCCTAGAGCTAATCAATCTGTCAGATTCTGGAGTGCATTACAGGTCTAAAGAACATTATAAATGAAAAATGATTTTAAATAAATACATTTATTGATATGGTATATATGTATATAATTTCACTCACCTGGGAAACGGAGGCCATGTGAATGGTTTGTGAGCACAATTAAGTGCACGCAACATGCCATATCATCTGATAATTAAATTATGTAAGAAATAATTTCAAAAGACTGTGTAAAACCACATATAACAAAACTAAAATACGATGTATATGCCTAGTTTAGTGGTTAATCAGCCGGAATCAGCTGAGGTGAAGTGACGGCGACCAGCGAGACCTAGCTGTCACTCAAGTCACTCTCACATTTGTCATGAAGGGTAATATTAGCTATATAAACAAAAATTGTTCTTTGTACCAGGCTGTAAACACCGTTTTTTTCTGCTGTAATGTTTTGTAATGTAAATTTGCTCTATTATGGAGCCAGGACTAGCGGAATTTCGATGAATTGCAATTTCAGTTACTTCTGTATTTGCTTCACAAGGGAGAGCGGGAGGTTGCCGCTTGGGAAAATGTGCAGAGTTGGTGGCCCTCCACGAATGTGGTTGAGAAACACTGAACATGACCTCATCACAATGTTTTATTTAACAACCATGTAGTACTGGAAGAATTGTTACCATAAAAAATGAAATTAGAATTCCAGAATGTTTCTACAAAAGTCATATTCTCTGTTCAATTTAGAACAGATATAAATAAAGGCACTTTAAATCATATTCACATATATAAATCATATTACATTCACACTGCATGTAGGATCAATTAACAAATGATCAAAAAATAATTTTTTGATTTTACTGAGTACTGCTGTTGATGCTGAATCTGGGAATGCTGCATGTTATTGAAATTATTAATGCTTCAAGTTCAAAAAGCTGCTGTCACAATTCCAGTTTTTATTTATTGCACTAAGTATCTGAATTTAATACTTGGATTAAACAGACTCAGGGCTGATTTTCATTTGCACAATGTGTGACTTAAATCAACGATAAGGAGATATTATAATTTAACTGATTGTATATTATGCAGGACATATGAATTAACATAGACTTTAATGTGATCATAGTTTATGAAATTAAGAAAGGTTTGATTTGTTTGATCATGTAACGCTTATTCAAGTTATCCTGAAAGTAGCATTGCGGTAGCAGACTGGACTAACCTGTTTTCACACCTAGGTGTATAGAGTGTTCTTTTAAAATAACAAAAACTAAGAAATTGAATACTAAATACAGTAGATTTTACTTATTTTAAGAGGATTGTTTATGATTTTATTGTTTAGCAATCAAGGGATGATTTGTAAAATTAAATAATTGACCTTCCTACATCTTCCTGTTTAATGTAATTTTCTTATTTTGCATGGTAATTGCAATCATTTACTGCTCATGTGCATGCAATTCAATAAAGATTCCAATAAAAATACTTGCTCCTTGGTATGTTTTGTATTTTATAGTTATTTGAACTGCCTTTTATGAAAGGAAGAAACTGCATTTAATTCTGCCCAAATATGAAAACAAAAACAACATTTTTGATTTATTACAGAACTCAAGTTATAATAACATGATGTGTTCAGAGCAAGCATATCAAGTATATAAACATAATATGAATGTACACTCACTGGCCACTATATTAGGTAAACCTTACCGGGTTGGACCGCCTTTTGCCTCAGAGATTTTGGTCCATATTGACATGATAACATCACACAGTTGCTGCAGATTTGTCTGCACATCCACGATGCCAATCTCCCGTTCCACCACATCCTAAAGATGCTCTATTGTGGATGCCATTTGAGTACAGTGAACTCGTCGTGTTCAAGAAACCAGTCTGGGATAATTCGCACTTCATGACATGTCGCGTTATCCTGCTGGAAGTAGCCATCAGAGGATGGGTACACTGTGGTCATAAAGGGATGGACATGGTCAGCAACAATACTCAGGTAGGCTGTGGCATTGACAATTGGTACTAATGGGCCCAAATTGTGCTAAGAAAATATCCCCTACACCATTACACCACCTGCCTGAACAGCCTGAACCGTTGATACAAGGCAGGATGGATCCATGCTTTCATGTTGTTGATGCCAAATTCTGACCCTACCATCTGAATGTCGCAGCAGAAATCGAGACCATCAGACCAGGCCATGTTTTTTTCCTAATCTTTTATTGTCCGATTGTGGTAAGCCTGCGCAAATCAGTTTCCTGTTCTTAGCTGACAGAAGTGACACCCAGTGTGGTCTTCTGCTGCTGTAGCCCCTCTGCCTCAAGGTTCGATGTATTGTGCGTTCAGAGATGCTCTTCTGCATTCCTCTGTTGTAATGAGTTGTTATTTGAGTTACTGTTGCTTTTCTATCAGCTCAAACCAGTCTGGCCATTCTCCTCTGACCTCTGGCATCAACAAAACATTTGCGCCACCGGAACTGCCACTCAGTGGATATTTTCTCTTTTTTGGATCATTCTCTGTAAGCCCTAGAGATGGTTGTGCATGAAAATCCCAGTAGATCAGCAGTTTTTAAAATACTTAGATGAGCCAGTCTGGCACCAACAAACATGCCACATTTAAAAAAACTCACTTAAATCATCTTTCTTCCCCATTCTGATGCTCAGTTTGAACTGCAGCAGATCGTCTAGACCATGTCTACATGCCTAAATGCATTGAGTTGCTGCCATGTGATTGGCTGATTAGATATGTGCGTTAACCAGCAGTTGGACAGGTGTACCTAATAAAGTGGCAGGTGAGTGTACATGTTTTATGTAGGGGAGAATGGGGCAATGTGAGACATCGGGTAATGTGAGACACCCCCTGTATCTAGGCAATGGATTTTATATATTAACTATGAGCTTCCAATACCATATTTTTTTTCTTTCTAGAATAGCCCAAATGAAATATTATGGCAAAAATTCTACCATATAAACATTCTCAAACAAGGAAGGGAAGTGATTTAATGTAATACTGTATGTGTTATACTTTTGTCAAGCATAGGCTGTGTTAATTCATTTCATTTTATTTTAGATTACCATTGTTTTGTTGCATTACTGTGTATTACTATTGTTAGTGGTTTCCAAAAATAACAATGTACTTTTATGTACACCTTGTACTTGGTTGGATCCCCTTTTTTAGGATGTCAATGTTTTTATTAATATTAATTCAAAACAAACTGATGGAACATATTTTACCACAGATTTCAGTATCAGAATGACGTTAATTGCCAAATAGCATACATGAGTATACTGAGTCAGGCTACACTGATGATTGACAAAGAAACTGGGGGGGAAAAGTAATACATTGTAATTTAAGGTAAGTAAAAGCTATAAAATAGTTTTAAATAAAAAAAATAAGATTAATCAGAAATATAAACAAACTGTACATGTATGCAGAATATGTAAAGTGGGGCAGTGCAAGTGTTTAGTCCAAAACTACATTTCTAAACAAGTTGTGCAATGAGGGGGAGTAATGATTGAGGTGTAAATATATAGCAACCTGACTAGTGTGTTTTCATGTAACACACAAAGCAAAAATGTGTGTAATTTTTTACCATTTGAGTTGTTTTTTGTTTGATTGCCATCATTGTAAGAATTGCATAAAGTCTTTGACTGGCATGTTTTTGTCAGCAATACACTACCTGACAAAAGTCTTGTTGCCTATCCAAGTTTTAGGAACAACAAATTATAACTTGACTTCTAGTTCAATTCAATTCAATTCATCTTTATTTGTATAGCGCTTTTACAATGTAGATTGTGTCAAAGCAGCTTCACATAAAAGATTTTAGTAAATTGAAATGGTGTTAGTTCAGTTTTCAGTGTTTAAATTTAGTTAAGTTTAGCTCAGTTCAGTGTGCTTAATCACTACTGAGAGTCCAAACACTGAGGAGCAATTCCATCGATGCGCAGCTCTACAGATCCTGAACCATGCAAGCCAGTGGCGACAGCGGCGAGGAAAAAAAAACACCAATTGGTGAAAGTGAAGAATTTAAAAAACCTCGAGAGAAACCAGGCTCAGTTGGGCACGACCATTTCTTCTATGGCCAAATGTCTTGTGCAGAGCTGCAGTCTAGGGACCGGAGGCTGGAGAATGCTGGACCTCAGCGAAGACTCCTCTGTCCCTCTTCCATGACCACCACAGCTTCTAGTTGATCATTTGGTATCAGAAGTGGCTTATATGAAAGGCAAAGGCCTCTAGATTATGCTTATCTTACCTAAATAAAATATGATCATGACTTGATTATTAATTAATTAGTACAATAAGGTCTGACTTTGCTTGACAAAAGTCTTATCACTTAACAGATATAATGTACAGTATAGAATATAAAGTGATGGTGCAGTGGAGAAAGAATTAATATTGTGTATGACTCCCATGAGCTTGGACGACTGCATTCATGCATCTCTGCAATGACTCAAATAACTTATTAACAAAGTCATCTGGAGTGGCATAGAAAACATTCTTGCAGGACTCATCAAGATTCTTTGGGTTCATCTTCAATGCCTCCTCCTTCATCTTACCCCAGACATGCTCAATAATGTTCATGTCTGCTGACTGGGCTGGCCAATCCTTGACCTTATTTACTTTCAGGAATTTTGATGTGGAGGCTGAAGTATGAGGAGCGCTATCCTGCTGAAGAATTTGCCCTCTCCTGTGGTGTATAATGTAATGGACAACACAATTGTCTTGATACCTCAGGCTGTTGATGTTGCCATCCACTCTGCAGATCTCTTGCACGCCCTCATACTGAATGTAACCGCAAACCATGGGGTTTTCAATTATCAAACTTGACTGATTTCTGTGAGAGTCTTTGGTTCATGCAGGTTCGAATAGGTCTTCTGCAGTATTTGTGGTGATTGGGATGTAGTTCAACAGATGATTTATATGAAAAGTCTACCTTCTGCCACTTTTCCAACTAGAACTAGAGGTCAATTTATTATTTGCTGCTCTTACAACTGGGATCAGCAAGACTTTTGTCAGGTGTATAACACATTTCAACATTACCATTATTTTAACAGGAGAAGAGAATTTGTAATATGACAGCTATTTTTATGACTGTAGTGAACAGAGGAATCACGGTATGAGAATTCCTAACGCAGTTTGATTGGGGATAAGATTATCTGTTTGTTAGACCAATAGAGACAGGGTTCTGTATGTAGCTTGCATTTTTTTTCTCTTTTCTTCATCTATGTTAAGTTGATTTGATACAATCTACCAAAGCGTTACAGGAAAAAAAAAATTAAAAGATGGTCTGACATTACCCCTTATATACTGGCCTACACTGGCCAATGCTACTAAATATTACAGTGCTTTTTCAAAAGAAAACCTGTTCAGTACCATTATGGTTTTTACTGCTAGTTTCAAGAAATTTAATGCTACAATGGGAATATCATTGGTCTGGCAAAATGGAAATTCCAGTGCATGAAAAGCCCAAAGGTTAGTATGTCCAAATGGACATTACAAGCATTTTACAGTTTCTGCTATATTGACTTATCACAAACACCATTTGATCTCACTAGGCCACGCACACATTATATATATATATATATATATATATATATATATATATATATATATAT
>CAIGQZ010033055.1:3786882-3799956 GCA_903798205.1 Danio tinwini
AGGGGAGCGCCGAGGAAACAGTAGATGGGGAAACCCGATTGGTACATGTGATACAAGTGTTTCTATAGCAAAGAACTGCAAATATGCAGATATTATAACAATCTATAGATAAACACACCTTCTGCTCTCACTCTACAAAGCTGTGGTTTGCTGATTAAACGAAAAACGAGTGGAAAACAGATGAGCGGAAGTCTGCCGCCGTTTTCATATTAAATTTAAAGGGGACTGAGGTGATCATTTAGTAGTGTACAGTTCATGAGGAAATCGCAAAACATTTAGAGGCACTGAATAGAAATATAGGGGGCTAAAGTGATGCCGATGCTTTTTAAAAATAATTTTACCTCAGTGTTTCAGCGAGACATCATTTAGTTGACTTGTCGTCGTTATCGAAAAACTCCCGAAATTTTCTCCCAGCTGCTGCGGTCGTCAGGGGGTGGGGAATGGCGCAAATTAAACAAAAATGCACTGATTGCAACAAATAAGATGCAAGTAAAAAAAACATTTGGTATACAGTTAAAGGGGACGCAAATACACGTAAATTAGGGAAGTCTAATCAGAAAAACAAGTGAGTATACAGAGGGTATACGCAATTATTGATCCTTAGAAGTCGTAATACCCAAACAGCTCATGGAAAAAAGTAGGCATACTGAGTATACGTGCGTATAGCCCCGACTACACCACTGGTTGTAACAATGTAGCGAGCACGTAAGTGGCGACGTTGCCTTTGAAAAAATACAACGTTGTGCAGACATCGTTACCACGTAAATGTGTTTGTTGGGAAGCTAGTTGAGTGCTTCCTGCCAGCGCCGTTTGATCAACAGAGCAACATAACTTAAGAGCGCAAGTGTTAACAGGTGGGTGTGGCGTAACTTGTAAAAAGCATGATAACATGTTTTGAGGCGGTCGATCATGAACGCGGTTTGAATCCAGACTGATGAACACGTTCTTCTTTTTCCCCCCCATTACATATCAGATTGGAAATACATTTATTTTCAATAGAAAGGAAATGTTTTGTTTAAAAAAGTAAATAAAGTATATAAAATGAGTCACAAGGTATTTAATAAGGATAATATTCTATAAGCAGTTATTTTCCACCTGGTGTTAAATGTTCGCGACATCCTAATGTAATTAATCTGTATTTACAATAGTCTCCCTGCTTCACCCATATTCTCCGACCTCATGGAGAGACAGAGAGATAGAAAAAGCCCCTGAAGAGGAGACAGGAGAGAACTGGTACAGTGTGTGTGATTTCGGATACTTTCAGCTTTATAATCAAGTGCTTTTTGCCTACTCGTCTTCATCACGAGGGAGACAGTAGGAATCATTAATCAGTGTGTGTATTATGGAGGACTCAGATTCATAGAACTGGACTGGAGAGGAGTTATATCCAAATCATATGCATTATAAGTTTGTAGAAGTTATACATTAAAAATACCCGTAAATATAAATTTTTAGTACTGCTTCAGTGAACTTGAACAAGTACATTAAAAACCATTAATTTTCACTAGTTTTATTAGTATTTTTTTTTATCAAAGTGTGCTTTAAATGCTTTTAAAATCAGGTAAATCTTTGTTGACTATAAATATGTACTATGTCATTTATTTAAAAATGTGGGCACATTATTATAAATTAACTTTATTTAAAATATATATTAATCTTATTTTTTTATTCAACTATTAAAGGGGCCCTACAAGACATTGTGCCCAGGGGCCTCTGAATACTTAATCCGGGCCTGCTTACACCACAGTAAACAGTACCCGGTTCTCAACAGTGTTATTCAGACACCTCACCCCCGAAAGCAGTGCAGTTAAACACCACAAACGCAATTATATCCATAAACAAAGCAGCACGCGTCGCGTTTTCAACGTGGCATCAGACGCGATATGGGAATATAGAGTTAACCTGATACAGTGCAAGCGGTTACAAGTAACAACACAATTAAATACATACTTTACAAGCTAGAGAAAACAAGGAGGCAGCTATTTACTTACACTTATGAAATGTGTCATTGGCCAGGTCTGATTTAATTAATTATCTTTCATTTTGGAGCTTTACTACCCTCTCAGCTGTAGATCATTTCTATTTGCAACCATTGCAGTGTCATATCTCTTGCGTGAAGTGTTATATGTTCTCAGGGCTTACCTGTACATCCCCAGCCAGGGGGTATAGCTTCTCCTCTGTCCTCTGGCAAGCTATCTTTGCGGGCTCCCATCGTGCACCTTCTTTCCAGTGCTGTGCACCAGCCCAAAGCCCAGCGTACCTAATAAACTTTTGCACGTGTTACCAAAATCCATCCTATTCGGTGACCCTAGTAGGCGCTGTTCTCACTGTTTGGCTTGAACTGGCTCCCACAGGTGAATTGGACATGCAAACAGCTTTCATAACCTACTCTCACGTGAATGCGCTGGAATGAACTGTTCAATACTAGTATATATAAAATCTCTTGTATTTCACACAGAAAATTTTAATGTTCTTTAAATGCAAACTACATTGCAAACTCATGACTTCAGGATCTGTTTGTATTTGCTGTGTTAGTGAGTGGGGCTTATGTTTCCTATCCACGTCACGCCTAAACGGCTAAAGACTCGTTATCAAGACGATTCCAACCACTATGAGTCGACTTTTTTTTAGATGAATCAATAGTTTTTAAAACTGTCCACTTTAAGATTTAAGCTTTAGCTGGATCTTTCACTTCACTTAGATCTGTTACACACTACATGGAAGGTCAATTTCAAAAACCCATAATAGGGGCTCTTTAAGGAAGTTTCTCACCTAGTGGGGGTTGTAAATCTGATTACCTATTTTCTGGGTATTCTGTGAGATGGTGTTACGGGTCATTAAATAAAATGCATTAAAACTTTGCGTCTATCTCAGGTGAGCAACAAACAGTCCTATCATTAGTCCACCACAAAGGTTTTAAAAGTGAGAAAAGTAACATGCATCTCTTCAGCATAATGTATATTTTTAAAATTACAACATGCAGAGCCTTACTGCCATTTGATTGGATGACATGTCCAATATTATAAACAGCAGGATTTATATGGAGTGAAATGCTCTGGAAGCAACAACAAAAAAGACCTGATGCAAGATCGGTGCTTAATCCAGGCTCAACATTTTAGATATTCTAATAGATAATTTCACACAATTGCAATTTATTTTAAAAAATTGTATAAAATTATATGTTTTAAAACACATTTAGATAGTTTAATAGTTAATAGATTTATAGGGGGTCTACATAAAAGTGCCCCTGGCAGTTGCACATCCTGAAAGTGTTCTGCTTAATAGATTTTATCACTGTGGAGGTTTTTCAGTGCAGTGAGCTTAAAAATAACCCTAACCCAGTCCAATTAGCAGTTGTCAAGCAGAACAGCTATCTGCACAGAAAAAAGTGACACACACATAACAAAGCACACAAGAGAGTGAGCCTGCACCCTCCCATCAGTGTTTCTTCTCCTCCACTCCTGCTAGTTGGGAAAAAATACAAATACCCTCTGAAAGAAAGTGTTATATTTTTGTTATATGAGTAAGTTCTCAGAATTTAATTTCTCCCTTCTATCACTGTGCCCTGTGCCATTGCTTGGTGATTGTTTTGTGCGCAGTGAGCAGCGAAAATAAATAATGGCATAGTGGCCAACCTAATATATGCAGAGATGGGAAGTAACAAAGTACGAATACTTTGTAACTGTACTCAAGTCGTTTTTTCTGGTATCAGTACTTTACTCCACTACTTATTTTTTAACAACTTTTTACTTTCTACTTCTTACATTTTTTAAACCACGGTCGTTACTTTCGTTTTCATGTGTCAGGTAGCGTGATCTATAATATTTCTTGTCATTGCGCAACATGAACGCAGTCAGTCTATTTTTCCTCATTGCGCACCTGCATGCTGCAGCGCGCGGCTATTTCAAGGCTATCTCGCACCTTACGTGGGCTAGTTCATGAACATTACTATGAGAAAGGCTAGGATTACTACGTAGATGTGAGAGGAAGTTGGCAAATTTAACATGACTGATGCTGCCCTGAGACACATTCCAGTCAAAAACATCCTGTTTAAATGCTTAAGCCTTTTGTCCATTTCCGATCATACTGCTTTCTCTGGTCTTTCATCTAATACGTTCATCTTTTCAATAATAATCTTTTTATCTAATACCGTAAAAAATAGTGCTTTTTGTAAAGATTTGTACATTTAGTACTAAAACAATTAAATACTTTATAAAAAAATGTATGCAATGCAGTTTATTTCCTTTATTTCTGATGAGTTTATATTTCCTAATACAGAATTTATGCTGTTTTTCAGTTTTAATTGATTTTTTTATTGACTATATGATTTTACATATTGGCCTTTACTGTTGTCTTCAATTAATAATTTTAACAAATATTTTACAACAACAAAGGTAACTATACTGGGCAATTTATTAATAAAAATATAATGCAAAAGATCCTGAATTTATCATGCGTAAAACCATCATGCACATGTTTGTAGGTTGTAGTCGTGCCTCTATATGTTGCTTTTAGCATAAAATAAATTTATTACAGTTTTTCTCTGTACTTAATATTAAGCAATACAGGCACATTTCTCAGATCAGAATTGAAATTTGCAAAACAGTAGGCATAAGTGCATTTCTCAAAACAACACGTATAAATAGCAAAACCTTCTGCTCAAAAAGTTCAGTTCACCTCTCAAAACTACATTTCTGTGTCACTGAATATGTCAGTGGCGTCAGAATTACATGTCCTTGTGTCATTGTATATGAATAAGACTCAAATTAGTTAGTAGTAAACTATGGCATTATTTTTGCTGTTTGTTCTGTAATTAGTTGCCGGATCATGTCATTCTGATACAGAAAGAAAAAGACAGCACTGCATAGCACAAAGAAAAAAAAACTCAAGTAGAAATGTGAACATAGGTCAACCTTCTTTTAGACCTTCATTAGAAAAAGTCAAGATTCCCCTGGGAGTAATGTAAAAAAAATGCATTATGACTAAATATTAAGACAACTTGTTCAGGCATTTGAACGATTAAATGTTGTGGGGGTGAGTCTATTCAACAGAGATAAAAATAATACATTTTGATCAACATGACATAAGCAACTGATAATATAGGATACATCAGAGAATTGCAATTAATCATTTGCATGGATAAACAAAAGCATTTGCAACTTGTTCATAATGAGTAACTGCTTTTCTGATGTGCACAAGTGACACAATGATGATCTAAAGATTGAACAGGAAGTTTTGAGAATTTCAGTTCTGATCTGAGAAATGGACCAAAATGACTAAGAAAAACTAACAGAATTAATGTTTATTCATTAAATAAAAAAACCAAAATACATAAAAAAAAAACTGAAATAGCAGGTTATATATGAGTAACTCTTTGAAGAGAATAAGCAGCTTTAGCCTAATGCAAAAAATAGTTTGCAGTCAAATATTATATTTGTTTTAGCAAAAGAAAAAAAAATTATATTTTGGACAGAATTCAGTGTAAAATGTAAGATATTATTTATAAAGATAGACAGAGTGTATTAACATGAATGGCAGCTGAGGTTTTTTGATCTGATTTGATACCTAGGCCGACTTTTTAAGCAATGTTGTTAGGCTATATTACAGGGTGTGATGCTGCTTGGCTATTTTCATAAAATTTCACAAACATTTTACATAAAAATTGGAAATGTAAGTTATTTTACATTAATGTATCAATAGGATGTGAGGTTTAGTTACCTACCTATCTCACTCGATATCCTTCAGCTTCGTCCCTGATTTATCAGGGGTCACCACAGCAGAATGAGCCGCCAATTATTCCAGCATTTGTTTTATGTAGCAGATACCCTTCCAGCTGCATCTCAGTACTGGGAAACACCCATACACATTTACATTCACACACACACTTATAAACTACTGCAATTTTAGTTGAATTGTTATTCGCATACACTGCATGTCTTTGGACCGTGTTTGAAATAGGTACTTTTTACTTTTGTACATTTTCAGGCAGTACTTTACTTTTACTTAAGTACGAAAGTGTGATCAGTACTTCTACTTTTACCAGAGTTGTTTTAAACATGAGTATCTGTACTTCTACTCAAGTAAAGGATGTGTACTTTTGCCATCTCTGAATATATGTATTTTCAAATGGCAAAGAGACAGTCACGCATATTATCATTTTTTAAAACCACAAGTAAATCTGATAATGAGCCTGACCAAATGAGATCTTGAAAAGATGGAACTGGATCAGGATAGCGGGAGACAAAAGCAAAGCGAGCTCAAGTCAGCCAGTAAACATGACAGAAAAGGTAACTGTGAGCTCTTCTTAAAGATTAGAGCAATGAGTCATTAAATTAAATTATTTTTCACTTGGCACATAATACTAAAGTGAACTGAATAGTGATTGTTCATATGATTTATGTTTGTAGTTACATATTTTTATTATCCATGACTGACCTATAACAATATATGGCACAAAATAGTTAAAGGGCACCTATTTTACCCATTTTTTAAGATGTAATATTAATATTATGGTTCTTCTGAGTGTGCCAGTTTAGGTTCAGTTCAAAACACAATTCAGATTTTTTTATTATGATGTGTTAAAAAGTGCCATTTTGGGGGCGTGTACACAGTTAGCTGTTTTAGGGGCGTGTTGCTTCACATGAAAATTAGTTTCGACTTCACGACCAACTTAACAAAGGGGTGGAGCCAAGAGCTCCCCTCTTTGTGTATGGCAACAGACAGGCAGACAGAGAAAAGCAACACGAGTGAGAGGACCAGCATTCAGCTGTACATGTACGACTCTGACACAGACCAAGCAGAGACTACAAAATCATTTGTGTCTTTGTATAGTTTTACAGCCAACTGTGTGCTAGTTTAAAGCTCCAAGCTTGTAGCCTACAACAAACTAATAACCAAGCACACTGAATTAACTTTGACTGAAGGGCATAGCGCACATGACAGTTGAAAGTATCGCACACTTGCGGCACCGGTGTGTGTCCCCTGATAGAAACTTATGTTTAAAATTCAGAAATGCATGCTGCTGCATGTCGCCGAGTGGTGCTTCTGGTATGCGACCTGCTTGAGGCTATAACTAAAGGGCGTCATACACCGGATGCGCCGCTCAGAACCATGACACGGCACACCAGACGCCCACATTCACATGTTATTTAAAATGAAACTATTCATTTTAAATAACATGAATAGTTATTCTCTGTGGTGCGACAGAAATATAAACAGTGTCCTGAGGTGACCTATGCAGCAGAATAGTGAGCTAACCCCCCGGTCCTCACTTTCATCCACGACACCCACCCTCTCCCTCCCGGTCCTCACTTTCATCCGCGACACTGCAAATGCATGGTGCTGCGCGTCATTAGTGTGTTATTTCCAATGGAGTGATGTGCACGTGAGGCAACGCACTCGTACTTTCCAGCTGCACCTAGTTAAGATGACAGGGACCTTCTGTGACCGCGGGAAATGCAAACCGCTGAAGTTTAAGGAAGACGCAATGAAAAGTACACATGTATGCAAACACTGCCGCGGAGGAGAGCAATAATGTGGTGAATGTTGAGCCCAATGAGCGTTACATCTAAAAATAGAGCAAAGGTGTTTCTTTGGTGACGTCGCTTTGACTCACACGCTGAAAATGGTGGACGTGAAACAACATACTGAGGATATGGTAATGCGCACCTGTCAATCAATATTGTTTGGTGGGGGGATCGCACTCCTACGTCAAGTTGCGGTCAATCTCAAAACCGCTCCAATTGGTCCACCGTTTTTATGTTGTTAAATTGAAAAAAAGAGTGTGTTTATATCACCCCAATATGACGGTCTATACACTATACCTACACATATGTCTGTCCAAACAGCTTGAAAAGGTAGATTTTTCCCTATAGGTGCCCTTTAAAGACGGTTCCAAAATGTGATGCTGTTTTTTTGCGCTATCACCATTTAATGACGTCATGTTCTGGGAAAACTGAAATTGTTTGGTGGATTGGTGGTCGGTCACAGTAACATTTTTCTGGTTTTGTTGCAGGAATTATTCATTTACTAATTAAGCACTGAGCTTAACTACACTAAAAGCTACGCCCTGGTAAATGTAGCAATATTATATTGTAGCTACCTGTAATGGATACATATTCGACAAGATGGCGGCGCATGCACATCGCAAGGCTCGGCGTTTCTGCAGTTTTGCAGTATTTTTCCTGCTCATTTCAGGTCTGTTCATGCAGAAGAGTAATGCCTTTACATCGTACACCCGACAGGAGATCTTGGATATTGGTTTGTGCATTCTGAACCGTTTTATCAGCAATCTTCGACTCATTCCTGAGATCGGCAAAACACCCAAGGCTGAGCGGTCTGCCCGGCCGGGCGGACGTGCTCGAAGGCGGCGTCGTGATTGTAAACAAAGAAGGGGGAAGCGCGGCGGGCTAAGAGCTAAGCTAAAGCTAACACCACACCACACTTCAGGACATGTTTCAACACACAGACTGGAGTATGTTTGCTTCCCAGGCCACCTGTGGCTCTCACACAGACATTGACAGCTACACTTCCTCTATTCTGGAATACATCAACACCACCATAGACAGTGTTACAACCCAGAAACAGATCACCACATACCCAAATCAAAAGCCATAAATGAACAAGGAGGTGCGCCTCCTGCTGAAGGCATGCAACACTGCCTTCAGATCAGGGGATGCACAGGCCTACAGCACTTCCAGGGCTAATTTGAAGAGGGGCATCAAAAAGGCCAAGCACTGTTACAAGCTAAAACTAGAGGAGCACTTTTCCAACTCTGATCCTCGGTGCATGTGGCACGGCATCCAGGCTATCAGCAACTACAAACCCAGCCAGTCCTCACCCACAGCCACAAACGTCTCCTTCCTGAACGAGCTAAATGACTTTTATGCCCGCTTTGAAAGAGACAATAAAGAACCCTACACCAGGATTACTTCCTCAATTGACCACTCACCTATCACACTCACCTCCTCAGAAGTCTACACCGCACTGAGTCGGATCAATGTGCATAAGGCTGCTGGACCAGGCAGTATTCCTGGGCCTGGGCACTATTCCTCAAAGCATGTGCAGAACAGCTCATTTGGGTATTCACAGACATTTTCAACCTGTCCCTTAACCTAGCAGTTGTGCCAACATGCTTTAAAACCACCTCTATTGTGCCAGTGCCGAAACACTCCAGCCCAACATGCCTGAATGACTACCGCCCTGTAGCACTCACACCCATCATCATGAAGTGCTTCGAGCGGTTGGTCCTGGCACATCTGAAAGACTCTCTGCCATCCACACTGGACCCACATCAGTTTGCCTACCATGGCAACAGAAGCACAGAAGATGCAGTCTCCATAGCACTGCACTCTGTACTCACACACCTGGACAATAAAAACACTTATGCACGAATGCTGTTTGTTGACTTCAGTTCAGCATTCAACACTGTCATACCCTTTAAGTTAATGATCAAACTTAGAGACCTTGAGATCGACACATCTCTCTGTAACTGGGTTATAGACTTTCTGAATAACAGACCTCAGAATGTTAGATCAGACCACATCTGCTCCACCACTGTCACACTCAACACTGGTGTACCACAGGGCTGTGTGCTGAGCCCCTTCCTCTACTCCCTTTTTACCATCGACTGTAGGCCTGTGAACAGATTCAACACCATCATCAAATTTGCAGATGACACCACAGTGATTGGTCTAATCAGCAACAATGATGAGATTGCCTACAGGGAGGAGATACAGCATCTGGCCACTTGGTGCACCAACAATAATCTGCTCCTTAACACCGACAAGACCTAGGAGCTCATTGTGGAATTCAGGAAGGGACGAACAGGCTCACATGATCCCATCCACATCAATGGGATGGCCGTTGAGCCTGTCTCATCCTTCCAAGTTCCTGGGAAACCACATCTCAAAGGACCTTTCCTGGACCACCAACACATCCAGCCTGGTCAAGAAGGCTCACCAGCGCCTATTTTTCTTAAGGCAACTTAAGAAGAACCAGCTGTCATCAGCCGTCTTGGTGAACTTCTACAGCTGCACAATAGAAAGCATCCTGACCAACTGCGTCACAGTCTGGTATGGAAGCTGCTCTGTTGCGGAGTGTAAGGCACTGCAGCGCGTGGTGAAAACTGCCTAACGCATCACAGGGACCACACTGCCAGCCATAGAGGACATCCAGAAGAAACACTGTCTGCACCAACCACACAGTATTCTTAAGGATTTCTCTCACTCTGCTCACTGACTGTTTTCTCTCCTGCCTTCTGGCAGGCGCTTTAGGCTCCCCCGCACAAAAACCAATAGACTAAGGGCTTACTCACACTATGCTATTCGAACCATGCCCAGGCCCTTTTCCCGGATCGTTTGAGAAGTGTGAGTGCTCTGAATCGGGCTCAGGCACGGTACACTTGGGCGGCCCTGGCCAAGTTGGAAGAGGTGGGCCAGAGCGCAGATCACTTGGGCTCAGGCGCAGTACGCTTGCAGTGTGAGTGCAAGCGTGCCTGAGCCTGAAACTGAAAGCGAGACGTGACTTTTAAGGGACTGTTTCATATGGATTAATAAATCATTCATACTGTTGCATGAATGCAAACTGTTGTTGATTATTAAAGACGCAAATCCCTCACTGCATATCAGCTGCGCCTTCAGCAAACTTCCTACTTCCTGCAGCACGAGGACTTTATGATTGTTTATGAGCGTCAAAAGTGGCTGATCTGTTTGGCGAAATTTTACACTGCGTGTCACCGCATATCAAACAACTTAAACGATATAACTAAAGAAATCTCCACTGTGCTGACCGAGAGCGCTTACTAAGCAGCGCATCATCAATGACGTAAACGCGCCCAGGCCCCAATGTAATGTGAGTGCGGACCGTCGGGGGAGACGGGAGGGGGGACAAGCGTGCTTTGGCCCGGTTTAAGGCAACTGTACATAGTGTGAGTACGGCCTAAGGAACAGCTCCTTCCCCAGAGCTGTTTCCCTTTTGAACTCTGGCCCCCACTGACTATTTTGCCCCCCTGATACACCCCCACTCTTCTCATACCTTATACTCCTCATAATCACTGCACTATTTAACATTTGCACATTTAAAAATTGCACATATTCATTGCACTACATTGCACTGATTCATTTATTTAAACTGTACATAGCCACTGCACATGTACATTTGTAATTATGTACACACCCACTGTACATATACACTTGTAGTTGTTTATCTATCTGCACACTTCTGATTATTAATAGCAACCTGTACATATATCCATCTATTGTAAATCTCTGTTCATAGCTAATAAAACCTGTATAAAATGTTCATAGTACACCCATTTGTAAATATCACCATAGTTGTTTTATAACTGCACTTTATAACTTATACCTATATCCTGCAGTTGCTGCTATTGCACTCCTGGTTAGGCCTAAACTGCATTTCGTTTCCTTGTACTTGTACATGTGTAATGACAATAAAGTTGAATCTAATCTAAAGTAAATTACTGTGATTTATTCTTTGCACTACACAATTTCATACATAATCTGCTCATTTTACAGTAAAATACTGTTTATATATATTACAGCAAAACACTGATTATTTTAGGGTTATTTACTGCATAATCTAAAAGCAAGGGTTAACAGTGTACAATTTAAAATCACCACAGAGAAGACATCTAACAATCTATGCCTACCTCCACCCCCTTCCTTTCGGAAGGAGATCTATTTTTCATTTATTCCTTCATCCATCCATTCAGGAAATACCTAACTTCTAACCATCAGTTTCCAGTCATTGACGTGTGTGATTCCTATTGTACTCCACATGCTGCACTCCAGTCTGTAAAAGACAAAGACAAGATTAACCAAGCTCTACATGCTTGCTGAACTCCAGCAATGCACAAGATGTTCTCCAGTGTTTTTCAGATAAATCTCCACCAATGCTCTTTTGAGTTTCCTTCTTCTGCTTGTTGTGTGTCCATTCCTTAAAAAAGAAACACCTGCTACAGACAAGACAACTAGCTCACTATCTAAGCCCACCACCACCCCCTTCCTATTGGAAGGACATCTACTTTTCATTAATTCATCCATTCAGGAAAAACCTAACCAGACCATCAGTTTGCAGTCATTGCTGAGGTGTAATTCCCATTTCTCCACATGCCCCAGTCTAATCTGCAAAAGACAAAAACAAGACTGACAAAGCTCTACTTGATGGCTGATCTCCAGCAATAAATAAATTGTTCTCCAATGTTCTTCAGATAAATCTCCTAAGATAAGTCTCCTTCTGCTCCTTTCCAATCTGCAAAAAACAAAGACAGCACCAACAGAGCCCTACCTGCTAGCTGAGCTCCTGCAATGCACAAGCTGCTCTCCAGAAATTGTTAGATAAATCTCCACAGATGCTCTTGTGAGTCTCCCTCTTCTTCCTGTTTTGTGTCCATTACTGTGGTGGGGAGAGCATGGTTGAACACCCAGGAAGGAGGAAGAGCAGGTTGAGACACTGGTGGCTGGTCAGTTGCCCAATAATAAATAACACCTTTTTTTCTGTGAACAGCACTAGGAGCTGGTGGAGATACTTTTGGGTTACACCACTTTGTGACACTTCCGTTCGGGGCACCGGTCACGTTTCAGCATCTGTTGAATAAAATACTGGCTAGACACTCTGTACTGTATATGCCACTGCCTATTTGAATGATATAATCATTTACCGTAAGGATTGGCAGCGGCATATGCAGCATGTGCGGGCAGTATTGTTGGCGCTGAGGTGGGCTGGGTGAGTAGAGGTGAGGTATCTGGGCTTCCACTTGGGTCATGGGCAGGTGCAGCCCCAAACTGATAAAAACTGCAGCCATTGCAACCTGCCCAAGACCTAAGACCAAAAAGGAGGTGAGACGGTTTTTGCGTCTGGCGGGATATTAAGGCCCATTTCCACTGAGAGGTACGGTACGGGTCGGTACGCTTTTATGGCCGTTTCCACTGTCAAAAGCGTACCGAACCGATCCGTTCCGTACCACTTTTTCGGCACCCTTTCGAAAGGGTACCAAAGACGAAAAAGGGTACCCAAAGGTGGAGCTACACGCGCAGCTGAACGCTGATTGGTTTA
>CAIGQZ010033055.1:3804956-3816416 GCA_903798205.1 Danio tinwini
GAACTTGAAGGATGATACAGGCTCGACGGCCATCTCATTGATGTAGACGGGATCATGTGAGCCTGTTCGTCCCTTCCTGAAGTCCACAATGAGCTCCTTGGTCTTGTCGGTGTTAAGGAGCAGATTATTGTTGGTGCACCACGTGGCCAGATGCTGTATCTCCTCCCTGTAGGCAGTCTCATCATTGTTGCTGATTAGACCAATCACTGTGGTGTCATCTGCAAATTTGATGATGGTGTTGAATCTGTTCACAGGCCTACAGTCGATGGTAAAAAGGGAGTAGAGGAAGGGGCTCAGCACACAGCCCTGTGGTACACCAGTGTTGAGTGTGACGGTGGTGGAGCAAATGTGGTCTGATCTAACATTCTGAGGTCTGTTAGTCAGAAAGTCCATAACCCAGTTACAGAGAGACGTGTCTATATCCAGGTCTCTAAGTTTGATCATTAACTTAGAGGGTATGACAGTGTTGAATGCTGAGCTGAAGTCAACAAACAGCATTCGTGCATAAGTGTTTTTATTGTCCAGGTGTGTGAGTACAGAGTGCAGTGCTATGGAGACTGCATCTTCTGTGCTCCTGTTGCCACGGTAGGCAAACTGATGTGGGTCCAGTGTGGATGGCAGAGAGTCTTTCAGATGTGCCAGGACCAACCGCTCGAAGCACTTCATGATGATGGGTGTGAGTGCTACCGGGCGGTAGTCATTCAGGCATGTTGGGCTGGAGTGTTTTGGCACTGGCACAATAGAGGTGGTTTTAAAGCATGTTGGCACAGCTGCTAGGTTAAGGGACAGGTTGAAAATGTCTGTGAATACCCCAGCGAGCTGTTCTGCACATGCTTTGAGGACACGCCCAGGAATACCGTCTGGTCCAGCAGCCTTACGCACATTGATCCGACTCAGTGCGGTGTAGACTTCTGAGGAGGTGAGTGTAATGGGTGAGTGGTCGGTTGAGGAAGTGATCCTGATGTAGGGTTCATTATTGTCTCTTTCAAAGCGGGCATAAAAGTCATTAAGCTCGTTCAGGAAGGAGACATTTGTGGCTGTGGGTGTGGAATGGCTGGGTTTGTAGTTGCTGATGGCCTGTATGCCCTGCCACATGCGCCGAGGATCAGAGTTGGAAAAGTGCTCCTCTAGCTTTAGCTTGTAGCAGTGCTTGGCCTTTTTGATGCCCCTCTTCAGATTAGCCCTGGAAGTGCTGTAGGCCTGTGCATCCCCTGATCTGAAGGCAGTGTTGCGTGCCTTCAGCAGGAGGCGCACCTCCTTGTTCATCCATGGCTTTTGATTTGGGTATGTGGTGATCTGTTTCTGGGTTGTAACACTGTCAATGGTGGTGTTGATGTATTCCAGAACAGAGGAAGTGTAGCTGTTAATGTCTGTGTGAGAGCCACATGTGGCCTGGGAAGCAAACATACTCCAGTCTGTGTGTTGAAACCTGTCCTGGAGTGTGGAGTCTACCCCTGCTGGCCACACTTTGATGGTCCTCACTGATGGCTTCACACGGTTGATGAGGGGTGAGTATCGGGGGGTGAGGAACAAAGAAAGGTGATCTGATTGACCCAGGTGGGGGAGGGGGGTAACAGCATAGGCTTCAGCCATGTTTGTGTATACCTGGTCCAAAGTCTTGTTTCCCCGTGTGTGACAGAAAATGTTTTGATGGAATTTGGGGAGCACTGTCTTTAAGTTTGAGTGATTAAAATCCCCCGCAACAATAAAAGCAGCCTCCGGGTGAGCAGTCTGTTGTTTGCTGATGGCTGCATGAAGTTCATTTATAGCAAGCTTTGCATCAGCATCAGGTGGAATATAAGCAGCGATTATAAAGGTGGAGGTGAACTCCCGTGGCAGATAAAACGGTCTGCATTTGACCATCAGAAATTCCAGGTTAACAGAGCAATGTCTCCCAACGATGACAGAGTTTGTGCACCACGCTTTGTTAATATAAATGCATAATCCTCCGCCTCGGGTCTTACCGGAGTCATCCGCCGCTCTGTCTGCTCGGAATGTCTGATGCTCAGTTAAAGATACAGCGTTGTCTGGTATCCCGCTGTTTTGTCGTAAAGAAATAAAAAAAAAGTTGCACCTTTGCAAGTTTCACTTCACGATACAGCCAAATAAGAAGTCCATTAGCATTGTCATCGGTAATGCATCAATCTAATTCTAAATACTTGATAGTTTTTGACAAAATTTAGTCAAGGAGCAAAGATAAATAATGTCTAATTTGATTGTACACAATCGCGATCTCTTCACTATTAGAGCACACACAAATGAGGGGACTTACAGTTCATTTGAAAAAGCCTATTTAAGAGCTCGCATATCCAGTTTTTGCGGCTAACGTACATGACTGCTCTCTGGTGTTAAAATAAAGCACTCACGACATTTGCAGAAATTAATAATTGCGCAATATCTGCATTCCCACGCCGACTTTCAGACTGTATTAAACCAGACTTCAGAAGAGTGACAGGTCAGAGGCGAGTAAACTTGCCGTCGGAGAGAAGAGAGAGAGAAACGTGTGTGTAGATCGTCGAAATGGCAGGAAGTATGTCCGCGGTTTACTTACTTTTGTAATAACATAGACATCTCTATAGTGAAAACACCCGAAAAGCATTATTCCAATAAAACATTTGTTTTTAAGTTATTTTCTGCCACTGTAACACAGAAAGACCTTTGTCCCGCCCTTACGTTTCACGCAAGGTCGACTGTGATTGGTCACTTTTCATGTCAGTCAAATCATCGGAATCCTGGTATATTATATATATTATATAAACAATATTACATATATATTATGTATTTTTTTATGAGATAGTGACTGTTTGGGTCTATTTTAGCAGCGAAAATAGATCAGATGAATCCGTACAAAGATCACAAATTTGCAAATTTGATTTTTTTTTTTTCTCCCATCCTATAGCCTACTCGCGCGGGGGTGCGCCCCACCGGTTGAGAACCACTTATCTATACCAACTACCACTCACGTATCTTGGAAGGACATCCATCCAAGCACCAGTCAATCTGTTTTTTAAAAGAAATTTCTGACCACCAGTCCTTGCTGAGGTGTGTGATTCCCTTTTTCTTCATGTTGTCCATTCCAATCTGCAAAATACAATAAAAAGATATCAAGTCTTTAATTAATCTTAATATATTTCTTTGGAAACTAACTCCATTGTTCAGTCGGTTCAAGCCATTCTACCTGCTTCCTGAGCTCCAGGTCTTCAAGTATCTTTACTATGTACTTATGCACTTACACACTTAACAGCGTAGTATATGAATGTAGTATCGTCCCAAATAGAACCAAATAGAACGGTTATTTAGACAGCACTGACAGAGCCCTACCTGCTGTTCTCCTTAGAATAGTTAAATGTGTTAAAATAATTAGTAAAACTGTCAATGAAACAAATAACAATATAAAGTTACAAATGTTGAACAGGCCGACAACATAAACTACAAATAAATAATACAACAGCTAGACAATTTATCCAACAATAGACGTGCAGTAAAATTCAATGTGTTAAAGCTGACAGCATACAAATACATTGTAACAGATCAATTTATCTAATGATTTAACAAATAACAATCTGCAAATGTTAAATTAGATAGCAACATACAAATGAAGCATACAAACAAACAAAAAATATTGTAAATATCTCTGTCTATCAAAAGCAGGGATGTCCAAACTCGTTCCTGGATAGGTTAGTTTAGTTCCAACTTGCCTTAACACACCTGTCTGGAAATTTCTAGTATACCTAGAAAAAGCTTGATTAGCTGGTTCAGGTGTGTTTAACTGGGTTTGGAACTAAAGCCGAAGTCACACTAGAGTGTGAGCTTGCGAAATTCTGTCGTACTGCGCTGCGAAAAGGGGCAGGATTAAACAAGATGGTTAGGCATTAAAAAAGCGAGCGATTGCTCCATGTTTTAAATTTCTGTCTAGACAGGTCATGTTTTGATCCTGGATTGGTCTCACGCAGTCAAGTGATGCGATTTCGCAGGTCAGAGTTCACCAAGCTTGAACTTTGCACCGCAGCGAAATTCGAAACTCAACGCATGACCCTGTGTTTCCGGTCTGATGCACTTGCTTGTGTATGAATGGAAGTCTATGGGGAGTAAAGTCCAGTGTGACCGCAGCTTAAAATATGTAGGACACCGGCCCTCCAGGACAGAGTTTGGACACCCCTGATCTAAAGAAAATACCCAACCATCACTTACTGTTACAGTAAGACCAGTCTCTCCATCCACTGAAGCACCATGAGCACCATCACCTGAGTCTAATTAGACACACACCTGACAATCATCAACATCATCATCACAGCACTATAAAGACTCCACTCACATTCACTCACTGTTTGGGCTCTTCGCAAGTAAAGAGAGGACTGAACTCCCTATACACCGTCAGTGTTGATTCTTAGATAACAGTTTACTTACGTCTTCCATGTCTCTCCTAATGTGGTGTCTCCTGGTTCCTCGTCTAGTCTTTGTCCTGTTTGCCATCTGTGATATCTGTCTCCAGTCTCCAAGCCTGCACAGTCAAATATCCAGTTTACATTAATGAACTTATCATCTGCATCAATGTACTTACCTGCTAATACTCACCTGTCATTCTGTAAATAAACATTGTTTATATTACTCACCAGAATCCTGTCTCTTCAGTGGCACTTGCACTCTAAAAATTAAAATGTACAATTTTAAAATGTTTTATAAAATTGATTTGATTCATCTTAGGCAATAACCTATATAGTATGCTGCAATTGTTATTACTGAGGTGTTTCCCTTTTCCTCCAAATGTTCTGTGCCAATCTGTCAGAGAAAGATATCAAGTCTTTAATTAATCTTAATACATTTCTTTGGAAACTAACTCCATTGTTCAGTTGGTTCAAGTCATTCTACCTGCTTCTTGAGCTCCAGGTCTTCAAGTATAACTCCACTGTTCCCCTTGTGAGTCTTCTTCCACTCCACTCCAATCTGCAAAAAAACAAAGACAGCCCCAACAAAACCCAACCTGCTGTTCTCCAGCATTTTTTAGATAAATTTTTTAGAAAAATGTCATTTTTTAGATAAATTTAGATAAATGATTCTCTTGGGAGACTCCCTCTTCTGCCTGCTCTCCATTAGTTTAAAAGAAAAAAATCTGACACAGACAAGGCCTAACTATCTATACCAGTGGTTCTTAAAGGGCCACGAAACCCCCCTGTCTCAGCAGGGTGTTTTCACACCTCTAGTTTGAAAGTGTCCAGCTCTGTTTAGGTGGGAGTGTCGTTAGAGGGAAAGAGGGACGGTTTCGCAAAAATGAGAGTTTCCATTTGGGCATGCGCTGATTTTCACAGAGGCAAAACAAACACACAGACGCAGAAAGACAGTGACTGTGTTTACATGGTCATCAGTAATCAAATTATTTGCTAAATTATTCATTTGTCGACTTTAACTGCAGTTTGGCACTTTCAATTTTTATTCAGGAACATTTCATGCATGTCTCCCGTGACAAACAAGATATTGAATGCAAGGAACTGCTGGGGAGTGTAGTTTTAATGGAATGTTTAATACCGCACGGCGTATGGGAGGGGAAAAAAAACACCACATTTCCCGGTAACTTAGATGCACTCGGTAGGTAGAAAGCCGTGTGTGTATAGATTATCCTGTCACAAAATGCGGCGAAAATTTTACACGACAATAATAGTTTGATTGCTGTGTTTACATGTTTTCACTCGGAGAGCAGCATTTATAGCGGATCTTTCATTCTATAATATTGTAGTGATATTAATGTACTGCTTAGTAACAGTTTAAATCA
Organism: Danio tinwini; assembly: GCA_903798205.1. Taxonomy (NCBI): domain Eukaryota; kingdom Metazoa; phylum Chordata; class Actinopteri; order Cypriniformes; family Danionidae; genus Danio; species Danio tinwini. The sequence continues at coordinate 3,810,724 of CAIGQZ010033055.1, forward strand.
TTTTGATTAAGGTATGTTTTTAAACACTGAAAGAGTACTGCTGACGATACGAACTAACTTTGCCATCTGAATAAACAAAGACTACTGATCGCTTACTTACCAAATCTGTAGAGACAGGATTTCACTATTTCCAGATGTGAAAAGCTCTCGGGTAAAAAATGTTCCTTACAAATGCATATCTGTCGCGTGCACTGTATTCCACACATGAGTCATAGCGGGAAATGAAAACAAAACCTTCCTTGCAGCTCATTTATTAACAAAATACTGACGACCCATGTCTCCAAATTGTTTTGGCAAGGCAATGTGGCGTCTCTCTGCCATCTGAACACTGTAACAGGTAAAAAACAAAGGTCTTCGAAGCTATCATGCATATTAAAGAGCCCCTATTATGGGTTTTTGAAAATGACCTTCCATGTAGTGTGTAACACAGCTCTTAGTGAAGTGAAATATCCAGCTAAAGCTTAAATCTGAAAGTGGACAGTTTTTAAAACTATTGATTCATCTATAAAAGAGTCGACTCATAGTGGTTTAAATGAATCGTCTTCATAACGAATCTTCAGCTGTTTCGTCGTTACGTCATCGCGAAACATAATGGTTGCGCGCAGACCCGGCAAAATTCAAACCTGCGGCCCCGCCCACTAACACAGCAGCAAGACGCTCATGAAGACGCTGTGCTTACCTGGATATTATTGGAAGTGTGAGGGAAAGGAGTCGTTCAGAAATCTGCACGCTTACAATGGGTGATCTATCACTACACAGCTCATGCATTAGTTTCTGCCTGACACCAGGGGTGCGGGCAAAATAAGGAAAAAATAATAGGTACACCGGTAAGCTGCTGAACGCTGGGTTTCGGGCTGTTGAGCAGCACTGAAAAGGCTTGCTAATGGAGAGCGGGAGCCCGCAGAGATAGCTTGTCAGAGGACAGAGGATTCTACAACCTCCCGGCTGGGGATGTGATCGTTTAGAAAACCAGAGTACAGGTAAGCACTTAAAACATATAGCAGTTCACGGACGAGGTGCCACAGCAATGATTGCAAATAGAAATGATCTACATGTTTTGTTACTAGTAACCGCGTGTACTGTATCAGGTTAACTCTTTATATTCTCATATTGCGTCTAATGCAATGTTGTAAACGCGACGCGTGCTGCTTTGTTTACAGATTTAAATGCTTTCGTGAGCTCGTTCCACTGCCGTTTGTCGTTGCTATGGCCACCGTTAGCTGATCCTGCACACGTGCAGCGGTCAAGGTTCAGAATTTAGCTTTTGCTGCTGTGTGGATTAAAACATGCATGAATGTATGTGAATGTATGTCATGCATATGCTAGTGTTTAACTGCACTGCTTTCGGCGCTGAGCTGTCAGAATAACACTGTTGAGAACCGGGTACTGTTTACTGTGGTGTTAGTAAGTTTACTTTGAAGCGTGTTTCGAGCGTCCGCTGCGATCCAATGTTGGCGACCCGCTTAATAAACCACGCTAGCCATATTACTGTCTCGTGCTGAACGCTGTCAACCAATGGCAACAGGCTGTCATCGGTCCAATCAGCGCAGATTAGCTTCGTGCTAAGCAGGGGTTTGGGAACAAATGAATCGCTGAATGATTCATATGGGAGTCGCTGGGATAATTAGGTAAAAATAAATGCATATTATAAGACCATGAACATGTTTTTTGACCTTGCATACATATCAGTATGTTGTTGGAGACCCTTAAAACCGAAATATGACCCTTTTCAATGTGTAATAGGGGCTCTTTAAAGAAGTTGCACCTCATTCACAATAGAGCACGCTGATTGGTTTGAACCAAGTCTTTCTCATGAATAAATGCCACACACTCAGAGGCATCACGATGTACTTGTCGGTACAGACATCCACTCTCCCCACTGGATTACACGCAAGGATCTCATGGCCGTGACGTAGCTTCAAAAATTCGTTTTAAACCGGAAGAACAAATTTGCTCCAAATAACGCTAAAACAACCAATTTTCACTTTTTAGTGAAATATATGTGTCCTAATAGTGTTTGTAGCAGCGTGGGACACATATATGACCGTCAACAGCTTAAAAAATGTGTTTTGGTGTTTCGTGACCCTTTAAAGTGTGGTACTCGGGCTTCCTTCTAGTGGTACATGGAGGAATCACTAAATAACAGTTAAAAATATCACTCTTTTACCCTTTGACTTGTACAATAACTCAGATGTGATCAGCATTGGCTGTTCCCTGTTATTTATGATCACACTATTGTGATTAGTGTGTTCAGTGCATCACATCATCAGATGCTAAAAATAAAAAAATTGTGGAGCTCTCGAGCAGATATGCACTAAAGAAGTGCTTTTGCAGACCTGTCCTACTGGCATTTCAGTTACTGCAAACTCAGGAATTTCCCCATGCTGCATCATTGGTAAAATAATTATCACAAACATGTTAACGTGTGTTTGTAGTTGTGTAAAATAATGCGTGTTTTCGATATATAGCCTAAAGTCATTTATTCTGTACATAGCCTAGCGATGTGGCTTTCGATTTAGTTTGTAACCTCAGATTTGAAAGAACCTAGATGTTATTTAAATGGTGCAGGCCGCAGAACATAGACTCAAGCAAATTTGCCATGTTTGAAGCTTGGAGAAACACAAAAATTAAAGTTAGTGTCTGTGTGCACAGACGGAGCACCTGCAAACCTTACCCGAGTGAAAACGGTGGCCGGGTGCAGTTTACTCCACGGTTTACTTAAGATATGATCTCAATTCCACCAAATCATGAAAATGCTGCACATATGACTTGATAAATCACCTATGAATTAGTCAAACAGTGTATTTATAATCACTCGCTGACTTTCTGACACACATACTGTAAATGACGAGCTGTAAGCAGATCTAATCTCTAATTTAAATATGTAACTGTAAATCAGATATTTAAAATACAGGTTAATGTATAGATACTGAGGAGACAGAGGATAGTTGTAACACTTCCAATCTCTACAACCAGAAACAAAAGTTACAAATCAGTTAATTCACTTCCCACATGCTCATATTAGTCCTCATACCACATATGAAATAGAATCCTGTGACAGACACAGCAGATATAAGACGGGAAAAACTACATTTGAGCTAAGAAAGAAATATTTTTTTACTTTAAATATTTTTGAGATAGCAATGCCTGATTTGCAGTTAACCCCATGTAATTTGTGTGTATGTGTGTGGATATATTTAATCCACATTGTTGGTGATGTTTTAGCTGTTAGCTGTAAGGAGAACATATTCATGGCTACAAGACACTGGGTCAGTTGTAACAACAAAACTCTTGCTAGCAGGCCCGGATTAAGAATTCAGAGGCCCCTAGGCACAATGTCTGGTAGGCCACCTACCTAGCCGCACCCCTATAATTGAATTACTAAAGTTTAATGTCATATTTTTTAAATATAATGAATCTATAATGTATTGCCCACATTTTTTAAATAAATTATATACAGTACATATATTTCTAGTCTACAAAGATTTAACTTATTTTAAAGCATTCAAAGCATACATTAAAAAATACTAATAAAACTAGTGAAAATTTATGGATTTTAATATACTTGTTAAAGTTCACTGAAGCAGTACAAAAATTATATTTATTTTTTAATGTTTAACTTCTATAAACTTATAATGCATATGATTTTGATATAACACCTCTCCAATCCATTTCTATGAATCTGATCCTCCATAATACACACACTTATAAATGATTCCTACTTGTCTTCCTCGTGATGAGTAGGCAAAATCTGATATGTAGTGGTGGAAAAAAAAAGGACATGTTTATCAGACGCTGGATTCGAACCGGGTTCATGATCGATCTCGTCAAAACATGTTGCCATGCACCAATGTCAAAACATGCATGGCAACCAATTTTCACTTTTTAGTGAAATATATGTGTCCTAATAGTATTTGTAGCAGCGTGGGACACATATATGACTGTCAACAGCTCAAAAAATGTGTTTTGGTGTTTCGTGACCCTTTAAAGTGTGGTACTCGGGCTTCCTTCTAGTGGTACATGGAGGAATCACTAAATAATAATTAAAAATATCACTTTTACCCTTTGACTCGTACGATAACTCCGATGTAATCAGCATTGGCTGTTCCCTGTCATGTATGATCACACTGTTGTGATTAGTGTGTTCAGTGCATCACATCATCAGACGCTAAAAATCTAAAAAATTGTGGAGCTCTCGAGCAGATACACACTAAAGAAGTGCTTTTGCAGACCTGTCCTTCTGGCATTTCAGTTACTGCAAACGTCAAAACACGTTGCCATGCACTTTATGAGCTACACCACTCACGCTGCTGTCTGTTGTGCTCTTTACTTAGGTTGTCTCTGTCAATCAAACTGTGATCGGCGTGAATCACTCAGCTAGCTTATTCCAACGTGGTGCGCTATTTGCACTTAGCCTAAATAGACACTCCAAAATCGGCATTTTTCCCCCCTCACAAAGGCCCTAAGTGCACCTGGACCTGTGCCTATAATGCCCATTGGTTAATCTGGCCCTGCTTGCTAGTAGCATCAGTGAAATGTTACCACCAACCTCAAGCAGATTTAAAACTGTATTTAATAGAGGTAACGTTGGTTTTATATTCACACATTCGTTCATTTAGAAGTCTCTATATTGTTTACCATGTTACTTTGAATATTCGATAGGAATTAGCATGCAAGTATGACTTCAAAACAACATTAACACTATCTAATAGACTGTGAACAATGCTGTACTTTGATAGTCATTGGCTGCTTATATGATTTCCCTATTTTGAATTAGCAAATAATACTTTTCTGAAATTATATTATTAAGGACAATGTCTGAATATCCGAAAATAAAACCAACTTTACCTCTATCTGTATTTATATGATTTAATTGCAGTATTCCTATAGCTCTTGACCTCAGTTCAGTGTGGGCTCATGAAGCCAGCACACACAAATAGTGTTCATTTGTTGAAGCTGATGCACATTTGCACATTTTATTCAGCTTTGTAACAGAGACACACAAATTATACTGAACGCACAATATTAAATAAATAGCTTTCAAATAAATTTTTTGGTCATATTCTTATTTTATAATGTTATATCTCACCCCCTGTGGAAATCAGAATTTACATCTCACCACAGGGTGTGTTACAACTAACCCAGACTGTGGGGTGAATTGTAATATTCCACTCCTCCTGTTTGAAACTAAAAAGTGTTCATATTTTCTGCTTGTGCTGCAAAAACAACGTACATGCCATTTAATAGTAAACACTTGCAACTCAAGATCTCAAAGATATATAGAGAAATACAATAGAAGTACAACTATCCTCAGTCTCCCCTATACAAATTTGTCATATGTACATGAAACATATATTTCAAAATGTATTAAAAAGGTTTATATATGATATGAATATAATGAATAAATGTATGAAGTCAAAGCTACATTTCCAGGTTTTGATGAATATAGCTACTATATATAGACTATATAGGTTACAATGTTCTAATACTTTACCTTTAAGTACAACATTTTAGCATTTTTTTACTTTATATGAACAGTACCCATTTTAATTAACTTTTAAATGCATCTTTATTTAAACGTAAGCACAGTACTAATGTTAATGTTCAAACTATTTATAATGTTTAAAGTGGCTGAGATTATGAATAAAACTGCTTTGTTTTTGAATGGTGCAGAGCTGTAGCTGATTAATTAG
>CAIGQZ010033055.1:3821416-3840718 GCA_903798205.1 Danio tinwini
ACACACACACACACAAGTGTTTGCCCCTGAAGGATTTCTTTTTTTTGCATGCTTGTCAAACTTGAAAGTTTCAGATCATCAAAATAGTCAAAGATAACACAAGTAAACATCGTTTTACGCAGCGGATGCCCTTCCAGCTGCAACCCATCTCTGGGAAACATCCATACACAGTCATACACTACAGACAATTTAGCCTACCCAATTCACCTGTACTGCATGTCTTTGGACCATACCTGTCAACATTGGGATGTAAAAATAAGGGATATGCTCACCATAATAAGGGATTTCCCCTTCCCCCTTTTAAAAAATCCCCAAATTACTAAATATGTTGATTTGGAGCTCTTTCATTGTAAATAAACAGTTAAATGGTCAGTAATATGTTTTATTATTATTATTTACAAAAAAAAATTGTATACATTAGCAGGTAATACATTAGCAAACAGTTCATCTTATTAAAATTAATAGCTATTATAATGAAATAAAATCAAGCTATCAAATCTCATTAGCCGTTTCTTCACTGTATAACTTACACATTCTGATTAGAGAGCAACAAATGAATTTCTTATTTATTTAGATTTTTTCATGTGATTATATTGAATAACAGGTGTCACTTTAAAAATGCAACCATCTAACGTTATAAAGAAAGCATTCGATTGCTTTCCTAATTTGTTTATGCTAATTTAGGACGAAATTAGTTGTGTTTGAAAAAAAAACCCCAGAAAGATTGACATCTTTAGATATTATTATTATTAATTATGGGTATATGTCTGTTTAAACACGCACCCAACACCCAGACTTTCGATCAGTTTTAAAATGCGTGTACAGAATCTGTTTGGGAAACAGCCTCTATTTATCACTATGGAGCACGTCAGCTGACAGTCATGCACCACTATGTGATTGTTTTGAGGTTTGCATATGAAGGGGAGACGGCACCTGTAAAAAAAGGAAAGGGAATCTCGCCATTTTTATATTTATTTCAAAGTGTTTTCATGCCTAAACAAAGCGAAAGCACAGAACAGACTCACATTTAAGAGCAAAGGGCGGCCCCTGGTGGTTTGGCTGTATGGGCTGCGTATAGGGAGGCTCTGCTCTTTAATGTTTATTGCCACCCTTCAGAGAAAGACTGAAAATACGGAAGAAAAACAGGAAAATACCTTTACGGGATGACAGCGGGATAGAACTGTAAAATACGGGAGAATCCCGGGAAAAACGGAAGGGTTGACAGGGGAAACCGGAGTACCCGGAGGAAACCCACGCGAACACAGGGAGAACATGCAAACTCCACACAGAAACGCCAACTGACCGAGCCAAGGCTCGAACCAGCGACCTTCTTGCTGTGAGGCGACAGCACTACCTACTACGCCACTGCATCGCTTAAACACATTATAAAATTTTTAATTGAAGAACAGAATTAAACACTACAAAGCTCTGTGTGAAAAGTGTACGAAGTAGACCAAAAGATCCCCAAAAGCTAGACATCAAAAAATGAGAAAGAAAATAATTGAGATCTACAGTCTGGGAAAGGTTATAAAGCCATTTCTGAAGCTAGGGTCTGCAGCAAACCATTATCTACATATTGCAAGGACATGGAACAGAGGAAAAACTTCCCAGTAGTGGCCAGCTGACCAAAATTACCCCAAGAGCGCACCGACAACCCATTGATAAGGTTACACAAAACCCACAACAACATTTAAAGAATTGCAGGCCTCAATTGCCTCAGTTAAGTGTTCATGACTCCACCATAAAAAAGAGACTGGGCAATAACAGTTTGCATGTCAGAGTTCCAAGATAAAAACCACGGCTGAGCAAAAAGAACATAAAGGCTAATCTCAGTTTTGCCAGAAAACATCTTGATGATACCCAAGACTTTTGGGAAAATACTCTGTGGACTGACAAGACTACTTTTTAGAAGGTGTGCGTCCCATTATGTTTGGCGTAAAAGTAACACTGCATTTCAGAAAATAACATAATACCAACAGTAAAATGTGGTGGTGGTAGTGTGATAGTCTGGGGCTGTTTGGCTGCTTCAAGCCTGAAAGACTTCTACTGAATGGAAATGGAACCATGAATTCTACTGTGCACCAAAATACCATCAAGGATGTCCAGCCATCTGTTAGTGACCTCAAACTTGTGGTTTCTGCAGCAGGACAATGATCAAAAGCAAAAAACAACAGAATGAAGACTTTTGGAGTGGCCTAGTCAAAGTCCTGTCTGAATCCAATTGAGATGCTGTGGCAATTCATTAAAAGGTGCTTCATGCTCGAAAACCCTTCAGTGTGGCTGAATTACAACAATTCTGCAAAAATGAGTGGGCCAAAGACATGCAGTACAGGTGAATTACAAGTGCTGTAACAGGCTCATTGCAAGTTATCACTAACACTTACTTGCAGTTGTTGCTGCTAAGGGTGGCCCAATCAGTTATTAGGTTTAGGGGGCAAACACTTTTTTTTTTTACACAGGGCTATGTAGTTTTGTATTCAGTTTTGAAACCTACATTTTAAAACTGCATGATGCGTTTACTTGTGTTATCTTTGACTAATATTTAAATTTATTTTGATGATCTAAAACATTAAAGTGTGACATGCAAAAAAATTTTTTTTTTAAATCAGTAAGGGGCAAACACTTGTTCACACTATGGTATGTGTGTGTGACTCGCCATTTATTCACATGAATATAGCATCAGTAGCTAAAATTGATCTGAAATAGAAGTTACCTATCAAAAAGTACCGTCTGTTTGAATTTATTTGTAGGTGAATACTCTCTCCATCCAGCACAGCACAGTTTACTGTATGTGCTCTTAAAAATGTAAGTAATGCCTTACTAAGATACAACTTCATATAAATCAGTGAGAAAACAATCTGTAAATGAGAATATACTGAGCCAGCCATGAAATTCTATTTGTGCATTTCACTGAAAAATAAATAACTAACTCTAAAATTTGTGAATTAATGTCTTAATTACTTCCATGGAAAATAATTAGCAGGCTGGTTGAAATTTACAACCATACGGTTTAGCCATATTAACTGCTGTGAAAAAGAAGAAAAATTGCAAAAGACTGTGAACACAAACCTAGAATGCCACTCTCGACACAGCTGTAGTCTATAAGCCTGGCTCCTGGCCACTGCGTCACAGCCCGCTTAAGAGCTCCCAAAAACAACGATTCAGACACTTTTTCACCACGAACGCTCAACATCTGACCACGCCTGAACACAGAAATTGAACTAATGTTAACACAGAAAAATGTTTTAATTGACTAGATTGACTGTGGTACCAACTTGAACCTTTCCAACATTGGGAATGTATAAATTGAGGCACAGTATTATGGCTTAATTAGTATTAAGTGTTATGTCTTAAATAACCATCAATGTTTTAATGACCATCCATATTTATAATTTGTTCCTGTTGCGATATAATAAACAGAAAGGACAGGAATTACTAAATAATATAAAAAAAAAAATAAAAAATTATATAATAATATAATATAAATTTAAAATTGTAAAAAAAACCTCATGGTTTTAAAAACCCTTCATTAGATTATGTATAAAAAATAAATAATCACCTGTACTGAAACTCCACTTTTGGACACTGGTTATGAAACCCAACTACTTTAACAATATCTCCAATGCGATACCTGAAAAAAATAAATGTACAGTAAAGACAACATCCATTATTTCCAGCATATTTTACCTTTCTAATAATGTAATATCTGATTACTTTTCTCATTATTTGGAGAAATCAGTACACAAACACTTGACATCATCTTATGTATGTTAAAGAATTGCGCTGTAGTGTAATCATCAATAATGTAATCATCACCAGTAATTCCATTCGTACTTGTACTACCTGGGTAAACCTATGCAGGTTTGTAACAAATTTTCACAATGTCGGAAAGGTCTATGGTCTTCATTGGCTGCCTACATACATCTACTTCAACCCACCATCAAATATCATAGCTGTAGTTGAGGTCTGAAATAATTTTTGCTGTCAACATGTAGAGAAGACTTCCAAAAGATGAGAATATTGAATTGATGTAGTAAAACAAATGAGATTGTTAATTACGTGGTGGAAGACAGATTCTAGATTGATCTGTACGACTATTAAAAGACTTTATAAACACTATAAAAAATGTTTACACTAATTAAGAAAGAAGTACTGCACAGTGCATGATGCCATTAAAATGCTTATTTAATTAAGCTTAAGTTTATTCCCATAATTTCAATTTAGATATTATAACAACAGCTGTTTCTGAAAAAAATCTTAAAGGGCACCTATGGTGAAAAATCAACTTTTCAAGCTGTTTGGACAGACATATGTGTAGGTATAGTGTATAGACCGTCATATTGGGGTGATATAAACACACCCAGTGCTTTTTTTTTTTCAATTTAACAACATGGTTAACGGTGGACCAATTGGAGTTGTTTTGAGACTGACCGCAACTTGACGTAGGAGTGCGGTCTCCCCACCCACCGAATTGATTGACAGCTGTGTATTAACACGTCTCTGTAGTAACGCTTATAATTATACCAACAAGACAGGACGTGTGCAAAGCAACCATTAATAAAATGTCTGTTCAGTTTGCTAGGATCATCAATCATTATCAAATGTGATCAAGATTTAGTTTTACAAGTTTAAAATGTTAAAACAGAGCATGTTTGTAATGAATTACAGCGATTTACTTCAGATTTACTTCATCAGCACAGCCGCGTGTCAGAACAATTATAAAAGAAGACGCTTCAATCTTGGTTTGTGGACGTTAAATCAGGTTTATTTTGTACATTAATGTAACAGATATCCATACAGCAGTGGATAGCTCACTGGTAAAGGTCTTACTGTAGTATTTTTTCCACAAACGTTATGTGAGATCTGCTTCCTTTATGTCTTTCTGTTGTCTGACGCAGCCGAGGGAGGACACTGAGGCACGCTGACAGGCACGTGGAAACAGTGCTGGACTAGCTTTAAAGGCACAGTACACAAAAAATGCTACCTAGTGCATAAAGCTATAAATTAGTAACTTTTGAAAGGTATAATAAAAAATCTGATGGGTGTTTTAAGCTGAAACTTTACAGGCACATTCTGAAGACACAAAAGACTTATATTAAAGGGCACCTAATTTACCCCTTTTTTAAGATGTAATATTAATATTATGCTTCTTCTGAGTGTGCCAGTTTAGGTTCAGTTCAAAACACAATTCAGATTTTTTTATTATGATGTGTTAAAAAGTGTCATTTTGGGACGTGTACACAGTTTGTCGTTTTAGGGGCGTGTTGCTTCACATGAAAATTTGTTTCGACTTCACGACCAACTTAACAAGGGGGCGGAGCCAAGAGCTCCCCTGTTTGTGTAGGGCAACAGACACAGGCAGACAGAGAGAAGCAACATGAGTGAGAGGACCAGCATTCAGCTGTACATGTACGACTCTGACACAGACCAAGCAAAGAGTACAAAATCATTTGTGTCTTTGTATAGTTTTACAGCCAATTGTGTGCTAGTTTAAAACTCTGAGCTTGTAGCCTACACCGAGACTAATAACCAAGCACACTGAATTAACTTTGACTGAAGGGCATCACACAACGCATGCACCGCGACACAGCGCGCACATGACAGTTGAAAGTATCGTACATTTGTGCCGCCGGTGTGTGTCCCCTGATAGAAACTTATGTTTAGAATTCAGAAATGCATGCTGCTGCGTGGCGCCACGCTGCGTGTCGCAGAGCGGCGCTTCTGGTGTACGACCTGCTTGAGGCTATAACTAAAGGGCGTCATACACTGGATGTGCCGCTCAGAGCCAAGACGTGGCACACCAGACGCGAACATTCGCATGTTATTTAAAATGAAACTATTCAGATAACGCTCTGTGGCGCGGCAGAAATAAGAACAGTGTCCTTAGCAGGGCCAGCTCGTCCATAGAGGCGACATAGGCGGCAGAATAGTGAGCGAACCCCCACGGTCCTCCCTCCAGGTCCTTACTTTCATCCGAGACACCGCGAACTGCATGGCGCTGCACGTCGTTAGTTCGTTATTTCCAATGGAGGGACGCGCACATGAGGCAACGAGCTCACACTTTCCAGCTGCACCTAGTTAAGATGACAGGGAGCTTCTGTGACCATGGGAAATGCAAACCGCTGAAGTTTAAAGAAGTCGCAATAAAAAGTACACATGTATGTATGCAAACACTGACGCGGAGGAGAGTGATAATAATGTGATTAATGTTGAGCCCAATGAGCCTTACATCTAAAAATAGAGCAAGGGTGTTTCTTTGGTGCCGTCGCTTTGACTCACACGCTGAAAATGGCGGACGTAAAACAACATATTGAAGATATGGTAATGCGCACCTGTCAATCAATATTGATGGGCGGGGGGACCGCACTCCTACGTCAAGTTGCGGTCGATCTCAAAACAGCCTTAATTGGTCCACCGTTTTTATGTTGTTAAATTGAAAACAAAAGGACTGAGTGTATATCACCCCAATATGAACAGCTTGAAAAGTAGATTTTTCACCATAGGTGCCCTTTAAATCTGGAAAAAGTGGTAACCTAGGTGCATTGATTGTCATACATGCAAAATCTCTGGAAAGTAACAATATCTTCATGGTAAAATGATTTTGTTTTTGAGACAAATCTGCATGAAAAAAACAGACGAGCAATGTGAACCCGGGATAATTTATGTGATCTTAAAACTAACCACAAACATTGCTTATTTGATGTTTTGTTCATATACCCGACCTGAATAATCCAGATGCATTGGTGACCAGTAGCTCATAGCTGTGTCCTTCCTTAAGTTGCTCCATCAGGAGAGTTTTGGGCTGCTCTGACTCCAGATCCCCTTCAGGTATGAACTCACAGAACATGGAGCGAGGACACAAGAGATACTGTCTGCTCTCCTGCAGAGGCCACAGGTTCACACCTATCAATCCTGAAACATGAATTGCAGACAATTACACACAATTAAAATCTGTGAAATCTGCTTATTGCAGCTATATGACCCATTCACACATTTGCTGCTAAATGTTGCCAGTTGTTGTACTGCACTGTACTAGCATTGCTAATTTTCAAATAAAGCAATAAGCCCTGTAAAGCCACACTGAATTTATATAATAGTTAATAAGCGTTGGAAATTGCAGAGTTGTTATAAACATATGCTGGATAAGTTGGCGGTTCATTCCGCTGTGGCGACCCCAGATTAATAAAGGGAATAAGCCGAAAACAAAATGAATGAATGAATGACATACTATATCCACTATTTGTCATCATGTGACCTATCATGTGACCTATCCATGCCAGTTGCACTTCACTCCCATTTATGAATACTATTGAAACTATGAATACGGGTACTTCTCACATACTGTTTTTCGAATACTATGGATTCGGACACACTACTTGGCTCTCTTGGTATGTGATTTCGGATGCAGCCTTAGAGTTTTCTGAGAGCTACTGTTGTATCACATGACCATTGACGAACCAGTGAAGAATGGTGTTTCTTCCAGTAGGAAAATGTAATTAAGGAGTTATTTCATAGCATTTATGTTTTGTTTTTTTTAATTCCGGTAATTTGTTTTGCCAAAGATATGCAGACAGAGTAACAAGTTTATTTTGATGAATGTTGAAACAGATAACCCCTAGTCCAAGGATGTTAACATCACTGAGTTGAATGTCACCATCTAGTCATCTCTGTATTTATGCATGCCTGACATGATGTAAATGCAGCATTTGTAGAGAAATTTAACAACTTAAACATGGCCCAAACTATCAAAATCAATAACCGGAACTATGTGTTTTTAAAGATTTGTTTCACTATTTGCCAGCATGTGGACAGAGAGAACCAATGATCCATTATCTGAACTTATTAATAATCAAGGCACGTTATTTTAGATTGTACTTGCCATTATGGAAACGAGCTGCTGTTTAGCTAGTATATTATCAGTAGAAACATCTGCAGAATAATCCACTATGATTTTATAGGAGTGCAATCTCATTCTGATTTGGATATATAATACCTCACAAAAGACATGCCATTGATTCCAGTTGTAAGAGCAACAAATAATAACTTGACATCTAGTTGATCATTTGGAAAAGTGGCAGAAGGTAGGTTTTCCTAATGAATAATCTGTTTAACTGCATCACAATCAACACAAATACTGCAGAAACCTATTGGAACCCGCATGGACCCAACATTCTCACAAAACAAAATCAAGTTTGGGGAAGGAAAAATCATGGTTTGGGTTACATTCAGTATGGGGGCGTGCGAGAGATCTGCAGAGTGGATGGCAACATCAACAGCCTGAGGTATAATTTGTGCTGCCTATTACATTACAAACCACAGAAGATGGCAAATTCTTCAGCAGGATAGCGCTTCTCATACTTTAGCCTTCACATCAAAGTTCCTGAAAGCAAAGAAGGTCAAGGTTCTCCAGGATTGGCCAGCCCAGTCACCAGATATGAACATTATTGAGCATGGCTGAAGTGAGATGGAGGAGGCATTGAAAATGAATCCAAAAAATATTGATGAACTCTGGGAGTCCTTTAAGAATGCTTTTTTTTGCCATTCCAGATGACTTTATTACGAAGTTATGTGAGTCATTGCTAAGACATGGATGTCATCGTCTAAGCTCATAGAAGTCATACACAATATTAATTATTTTTCCACTGAACCACAACTTTATATTCTATACTGTACACAATTTCTGTTAAGTGACAAGACTTTTGTCTAAGCTTACTGTCCTAATTAAATAATTAAACATCAAGGCATGATCATATTTTATTTTGGATAAGCATAATCTAGAGGCCTTTGCTTTTCATATAAGCCACTTCTGATACCAAATGATCAACTAGAACTCAAGTTAGTATTTGATGTTTCTAAATTTTGGATGGGCGACATGACTTTTTTTAGGAAGTGTATATACTCTGCAGTCAGAATGTGGTGCACGAGTGTGACATTATCTTTAAACTTCTTTAAGATGAAGTCATTTGGTGGCAGGGCTTTTAGTTGTACAGCACCAAAGTTATGGAACTCCCTGCCTTTGCACATTTGCCAGATGGACTCTATTTCCAATTTTAAATCTCAGATAAAAACGTTTTTGTTTAGGATAGCTTTAATGATTTGCTGGTTTAATTTTATGCTGCTTGTTATTTTTTACTGCTTGTATTTTTATGATGTGCTTGTGATCTGCTGTAAGGTGTACTTGAGTGCTTTGAAAGGCGCCTTTAAATAAATGTTATTATTATTATTATTATTATTATTATTATTATTATTAAACACTCTGTAGTCCATAGTAATAGGTAACATTTCCCACTGTAACTTATTGTAACCTAATATAGGTGTGAAATTATGATCAAGTTTACAACAATTCAAACATATAAAAACCCACCTTCAGTTGCAGCATAGAAAGGGGAGTAGAATGGCACATCTTTACAGTAGTGTTGCCGTAACATCTCCCCATAAATCTGGTTGGAACCAGAGTCCACTGCCAGGACCAGGTGTAACTGAGGCCATAATCTGAGAGCAATTCCCTCAAATCCTTTCTCAAACTGAGCTGTGAGTTCAGCAGCTCTCTCTGGATCTGGCTTCATCAGCTTTTCTAGAGCACAGCGCACATCAGCCTTTAGGTTCAGAGCAAAGCTGATCATGCCCACTTCCACATCCATAACAAGATCTCTCCAATGTTCCTGAATAAAGATGGATGCAGGTCACATTCTTAATGTCAAAATGTTCTTTTTGCTGTTAGTTACAAAATAATTGACTGGGCTGATCTAGAAATGGGATTTAAGTGTGTTGAAAGCATGTTTGGCCTATAAACACAAGTAGTACTGTATCTGTCCAATTTCTTGCATTCCATCTAACTGTGTTAAAAACGGTTATGGAACCACAGTTTTTGTCTGTTAAGTTCTTTTTAAGTGACTATCAAATGTTTAAATATGCTCTGGATCTTTTTCAGAGTTTTATTGTTGATATTTAGCAGTGAGCTCCATTCGTGCAACGTTTCAGCTGCGCGTCATACCCGGAAGCCTCGTACCACTATTTTTGGTACCACTGTGCAGTGATTCAAACAATTTGTTCATCAATCTGACAATGAGCTTTTAAAAAGTTATAAACTTAACCATGGAAAATACCTTTATGATAAAAAAAATATTTTTGAGAAACATTTCTAAATGTTTCAAACTTTATAGTATGCAATTTATTCACTTAGCATTGTAAAATCTTTCAATCTTTACTTGAATATTGCAATACAATATTGTGAGTCTCTATGAATAAATCTCTGACAGAGGGTGAGTCTCAATTAGCTCCCTAGCTCCTCAGGTTGTTCATCAGTAGGTTGTGTGCTCAAACTCGAGCACTGGTAAGGACAGTGATGAGCTTGGTTCACTACACACTAGGAAAGACTGAAACACTACCAGCAACATTTCAACTATTAAACAACTATAAATGTTTGCTAGATTTTTCCTAACCTATGGTCATTCCTGGTCAAAACAATTAAATAAATAAATAACTTTTCATTCATTCATTTTCTTTTCGACTTAGTCACTTTATTAATCTGGGGTTGCCACAGCGGAATGAACCGCCAACTTATCCAGCATATGTTTTTTGCAGAGGATGCCCTTCCAGCTGCAACCCATCACTGAGAAACTCCCATTCATCCACATACACTATGGACAATTTAGCTTACCCAATTCACCTATAGCACATGTCTTTGGACTTGTGGAAGAAACAGGGTTGTTGCTAGATAGGATACAGTTGCGGCCAGAGGTTAACAAGAATTATTTACATTATTTATTAAATTTCCCATTTGTTGTATTTTAATCACGTCTAGCCCCCAACCCTAAACCCAATCATCACAGTAGCGTAAAAACAGTAGTTGTACCACCTAAAATTACCTAATTAATGGTATTTTTTAACGCCTATCCCTACCCCAACCCTAAACCGAACCGTCACAGTAATGTAAACATTAATTATTGTTATACAATGTCATAAAAAAATGCAGCTATCTGCACCTAGAGGAAACCCACACGAACATGGAGATAACATGCAAACTCCACACAGAAATGCCAACTGACCCAGCCGAGGCTCCTACCTATCTTCTTGCTGTGAGGCTACCCACTGTGCCACCACGCCGCCCTTTATTAAGGAACATACTTTTTTGTGTAAAATTGTTCTCTTAGTATTTTGAAATCTTTTAAGCTTTACTTGAATATGGCAACATAATATTGTGCTCTACAGAGTTTCTATGAATAAATCTCTGACAGAGGGTGCATCTCAATCAGCTCCCTAGCTCCCAAGGTCGTTCATCAGTAGGTTCATCAAATTCGGGCTGTGATGAGCTTGGTTCACTACACACGGAAAACACTGACTGAGAACTCATTGTACAACTCTTACTTGTACAAGTAAGAACAAACTTAAGTAACAAATAAGTTGCAACGCAGTAGGTAGTGCTGTCGCCTCACAGCAAGAAGGTCGCTGGTTTGAGCCTCGGCTGGGTCAGTTGCCGTTTCTGTGTGGAGTTTGCATATTCTCCCTGCGTTCGCATTGGGTTTCCTCTGGATGCTCCAGTTTCCCACACAAACCAAAGACATGCAGTACAGGTGAATTGGGTAGGCTAAATTGTCCGTAGTGTATGAGTGTGAATGAGTGTGTGTGGATGTTTCCCAGAGATGGGTTGCGGCTGGAAGGGCATCCGCTGCGTAAAAACGTGCTGGATAAGTTGGCAGTCATTCTGCTGTGGTGACCCCGAATTAATAATGGGACTAAGCCGAAAAGAAATTGAATGAATGAATGAATAAATTTGACTAAGTTTTAAAAGTACATTATAGCTAAATAATTCGATTTTTCACATACCAGCAACATTTCAACCATTAAACAATTATAAATATTGCTAGATTTGTTTCTAACCTATTGACCTATGTTCATTCCTGTTAAAAATATATAAATAAATAAATAACTTTTTTTTTTTCGAAAAACGTCTCTTGTTTGTCATTACTTTGATGATCTGGGTCATGTGATTTATATTTTGCGCTTCTGAATTTTCATTTAAGGGTCCTTGGTGCGCCCTGATTTTCACAATTAATTCAAGGACTTTTCAGGGTGCAAATGTTTCAGTGCACTGGATGAATTTTGCAATTGAGAGCGCACTTAAAATGGCTGATGACTTAATCAGTGCACTGACTACTGAATAATGGTGCTGACTGAGACTCCTTCACTCCCAATTAGACACCAATGTGTGCCTACAGTCATCAATAGCAATGAGGTCAACCCCCCACTTTCTCTCACCTTAAAGGGCCAGTTAACCCAAAAAAGATAATTCTGAAAAGAAACCTGTTTGGGTTTCTTTATTCTGTTGGACACAAAGGACGATATTTAAAAGAAAGCTGGAAAACTTGACTCCAACAGTATTTGTTTTTCCTACTATGGAAGTCAAGAGTTACAGGTTGTTTCCCAGCATTCTTCAAAATATATTTTTTAGTCTTCAGCAGAATGAAGGTTTCATAAAGGTTTGGAACCATTTGAGGGTGAGCAAATAGTGTCAAAATATGCAACTATTCCTACTTTTTGCCTCACCAGCCAACCAGCAAATACATTTCTTTTCAATGGCTATTTTTTTTTCAAAATGAAGTATTATTTTTTTCCTTGGTCACTAAACCAAGAAATTTCACAATTTTTTTCATCTGTTACTTTTTAAAGTAGGTTTATGTATGATTTGAAACTAAATTTTTAAATAAATTCTAAGCCTTTAAAAATAATATTATAGGATTTACAAACAAAAAGATGCAAAACTCATTTAAAATTATATATGAAATATGTGCACTGCTAGATGATCACTCAGATTATAATGCTGATTATTTTCAATGAGTAGTGTGATAATATAACATTGCTGTACCTCGAGGGCTCTGAAGGCATAAAAAATGGTTGAGCTGTAGTTTGATTCCAGCATGCCAAGATTGCAATCCTTCAACCCAAACAACAGATGCAGATACAAGGCATCTCTCTCATTAAGCACCTACATTACAGACAATAAAAATGTATGGGTAAACACATTTCATTTCAACAACTATTATGCATATTTATTTCCAGTACATTCACAGTAACGTTTTGGACTTGAGCTGCAAGACTTGACTTGGACTAGAATCTCAACATAATCAAACGTAACAATCAAGGCAATCAAACAGACTTGTAACAAGATGAATACTGTTCTGTTCTTGTAATCCTGATTTGTTGTGAGCAAAATCTGTATTTTTTGATTATGTTTGCAGACTGAGATCTCTTTTCCAAAAGTTTACTAAATATAATGAAATAAAAGCTTTGAAAAAAAACATCCATTCAATCAGTAGCTATGTTTCCACTCAAAAATGAGAATGAACTTCATGCGCAAAACTGGATTATCGCATAAAAGACGTGCGAATAAAGCAGCGTTTCCATCCAACGAGTCAAAGTAAACAAAATCATCACTTCCTGATTAACTGGCGCCAAATATCAACAGTAAAAACTGAATTTGCTGCAGTAGGAGAAGCTGCGTCAATCTTTTTTTCAACTAATAAATGACTTGCGCCTCAGAAGGCAATCCTGACACGCAGTGAACGCACAGTGGCGTTTGAAGGTGTCAGACGCGGAGCACAGATGCTGTTGATTCTGGATGTCATTAATAATATAATGACACTAATCCTTAAACTGTAAGGCGTTTAGAATGGCAAAAACATTTCAGATGGTTTCAGATGTGCTCAGCCTGCTGGTTTGTCTATATACACACATTTTTATCATCACATGATCTCTCATAACAAAATCACATGACCTTTTTTTAATGCGCATACTGGAATTTGTGCGGTAAAAGTGTTTTCATCGTAGTTTATGCACATTTATTCTTATCGAATAAAAAGTTTATCCTACTCAGTTATGCGCATATGTTTTTTATGTGCATCATGGCATTTTCATCAACCTTTTTTTATTCGCATATCCAAAATGCGCATACAAATAGGTGGATGAAAACATAGCTACTGATGATTTATTTTAGAGTTGCAACCAAAATATTGTATTTTTTAAATGTGAATTGACTACAAATCTAAAACTGTATTTGTGATCACATCAAAAAGAAAGGTTTGTATTTGCATAATATGTAAATGTGTACATTTAATAATTTGTTTATATAAAAATACATACTCATGCATACATTTAAGAACATTTTTATTTACATTTAGATATAAAATATTTATGTACACTACCTGACAAAAGTCTTGTCGACTATCCAAGTTTTAGGAAAAAACAAATAATAACTTGACTTCTAGTTGATCTTTTGGTATCAGAAGTGGCTTATATGAAAGGCAAAGGCCTCTAGATTATCCTTATTTTACCAAAAATAAAATATGATCATGCCTTAATTTTTTATTACTTAATTAGGACAGTAAAGTTTTTGCTTAGACAAAAGTCTTGTCACTTAACAGAAATAATGTACAGTATAGAGTATAAAGTCATAGTGCACTAGAAAAAGAAATAATATTGTGTATGACTCCCATGAGCTTGGACAACTGCATCCATACATCTCTGCGATGACTCAAATAATTTATTAATAAAGTCATCTGAAATGGCAAAGAAAGCATTCAATGCCTCCTCCTTTATCTTACCCCAGACATGCTTAATATTGTTCATCTCTGGTCACTGGGCTGGCCAATCCTTGAGCATCTTGACCTTCTTTTCTTTCAGAAACTTTGATGTGAAGGCTGAGGTATGGGCAGGAGCGCTATCCTGCTGAAGAATTTGCCCTCTCCTGTTGTTTGTAATGTAATGGGCAGCACAAATGATCTTGATACCTCAGGCTGTTGATGTTGCCATCCACTCTGCAGATCTCTCGCATGCCCCCATACCGAATGTAACCCCAAACCATGATTTTTCATTCACCAAACTTGACTTGATTTCTGTGAAAATCTTGGGGTCATGCCGGTTCTAATAGGCCTTCTGCAGTATTTGTAATGATTGGGATGCAGTTTAACAGTTGATTCATCAGAAAAATCTACCTTCTGCCACTTTTCCAAATGATCAACTAGAAGTCAAGTTATTATTTGTTGCTCTTACATCTGGGATCGACGACAAGACTTCTGTTAGGTAGTGTATACGATACCATCAATATATAAATATAAATATGTAGATATCTTTGTTTTATATAATTTAGTTTTTATGCATTTGCGTCTATTACATATACACAATAAATATATATATATAATCCACACAAATATTATGTAAAACATTATTTTGGATGCAATTAATCACGATTAATCTTTGCTCAGCACAGTTTTTTTTTATGTTTTCTGTCAGAGTTTGTCTCCCTATTCAGCCCAACATTTGCACATTACTAAATCTTTTGTTAAATCCATAATTTAAATGCATATTCATACCTTCCCCCTACCTGATAGACGAGCGCTGGTGTGGTGTACAGATGGAGCATGTGTCTAGAGGACGCAGGGGTTGAGGAGTTGGGGCCGATGGGAATACCTGCCTCGCTTTGACGAATGAGAGGAGAGTAAAAGAGTTTCAGGGTTTTCTGAAGACATTCGGTGGCTGGAAAGGCTCGTGTCATGGCATCTAGACAAACAGTAACCCCCTGCAGAAAAATGGGTAGAAATAATATATCACTTGTTTTCATGGCTACTTGCTGAATCCTTTTAGAAATTAATAAAGACATGACAGGCTGTTAGAGTACAGACTCAATTTTGTCGGCCAGATCAGAAGCTTCAAAATTTTCTTGATTATAAAACACAGTAACCTAGCTTAGCTTTTATTGTGTACATAATCAGTCAACTTGTTGCTAAATATAATATAATGGCCTATGACATTAAGTAATAAGACATATTGAAAAATTCATTTCTGCATCTCTGTTTAATGTTTATTGCCTTTTCTTTTCTTGTATTTAATTTTGTGTTGTCACTTGTCACTTTATGTACACTGGAAGCTTCTGTTGCCAAAACAAATTCCTTGTGGAATTGTGGATATCCGCCTAAATACAGATTCAGGCAAACTAACAGTGCTGGTATTGCTCGATCTCAGTGCTGCATTTGACACGGTCAATCACAGCATACTTCTGGATAGGTTGGAAAATTGGGTTGGGCTGTCTGGGACGGTCCTCAAATGGTTCAGATCTTATCTTGAAGGGAGAGGTTACTATGTCAGTATAGGTGACCATAGGTCAAGGTGGACACCCATGACATGTGGAGTCCCACAAGGCTCAATTCTGGCAACCTTTATATGCTCCCTCTGAGCCAAATAATGAGAAAGAACCAAATCTCCTACCACAGCTATGCTGATGACACTCAGATCTACTTAGCCTTACTGCCTAATGACTACAGCCCTGTTGACACCCTCTGCCAATGCATTGATGAAGTGAACAGTTGGATGTGCCAAAACTTTCTTCAGTTAAACAAAGAGAAAACTGAAGTCATTGTGTTTGGGAACAGAGATGAGGTTCTCAAGGTGAATGTGTACCTTGGCTCTAAAGGTCAAACAACAACAAATAAGGTCAAGAATCTTGGTGTGACTCTGGAGTCAGATCTGAGTTTCAATAGTCATGTCAAAGCAATTAGTAAATCAGCATACTATCATCTCAAAAACATTGCAAGAATCAGATGCTTTGTTTCCAGTGAAGACTTAGAGAAACTTGTCCATGCTTTTATCAGCAGCAGGGTGGATTACTGTAACGGCCTCCTTACGGGCCTTCCCAAAAAGACAGTCAGACAGTTGCAGCTCATCCAGAACGCTGCGGCCAGGATTCTGACTAGAACCAGAAAATCAGAGCACATCACACCTGTCCTCAGGTCTTTGCACTGGCTCCCAGTTACATTTAGAATAGATTTTAAAGTATTACTACTTGTCTATAAATCACTAAATGGTCTAGGACCTCAATACATTACAGATATGCTCACTGAATACAAACCTAATAGAACACTCAGATCTCTAGGATCACATAAACTAGAAATTCCAAGAGTTCAGTCAAAGCAGGATGAATCGGCTTTCAGCTACTACGCCCCTCGCTGCTGGAATCAGCTTCCATAAATGATCAGATGTGCTCCAACATTAGGCACATTCAAATCAAGACTGAAAACACATTTGTTTAGCTGTGCCTTTACTGAATGAGCACTGTGCTACGTCCGACAGATCTCACTACTATGTTTTTCTCTTCTTTTCCGTTCTTTTACAACCTGTTTTAACATATTTTATCTGTTTTTTTTATTATCTGTTTTAATTCTTTTTCTTACACTTGTCTTTTTTATTCCTGTTTATGTAAAGCACTTTGAATTGCCACTGTGTATGAAATGTGCTATATAAATAAACTTGCCTTGCCTTGCCTTGCCTTGTGTGTGTGAAGCACACTTGGCAATAAAAACTGATTCTGATTCTGATTATAGAGCAAATAGTTGGCTTAACCAGATTCTTTCAGATTGTCTGAGCAACTGAAAGACATGGGGATTTTTTCAGGAAACCTGTTTGAGTTTTGTCATTATTTGGTGTATGGTGCCACTGGTAACTACTCACTTTAGACATATAAGAAAGAGTAAGTGTTGTGACCTGTAGGAAGAAGTCTGTGTTGGTGTCTTTGGTGCTCAGAAGCATACGGCTGGATCCAGACGTTCCTGATGTCATAGCCAAAATAAGAGGATTCTCCGATATTAAAACCTTCTGCTCTCCTTTAGCCACACGATCCACAAACTTTTCATAATGGTCATAATTTGTGACCGGATGACGCTGTTTAAATGTTTCGGTGTCTGAAATGATACAATAAAAAAAAAAACAAGTCTTTCATTTAAAGACAAGATGGTGGCACATTTCACAGTGGCACATTTTCATTTTAATTGCCAAAATGCACCCAATAATACTTAAAAAATGTAAAAGTATCAAACCATGATTGATTCAAACATACTGTACAGTAAATAACCTAAAATCTTAACCGCACATACACAACGGTCTGCAATCAGACACTTCGGCTCGTGAAGAATGCCATGGCAAAATATGTTTTTGCATGCTTGAATAAAAAACATGTTTAAATATGTCCTGTGCACACACCAGATGACTTTACTTCATGGACAGAGGCTATTAATTGAGTGTAGATTTAGCAGCAATGCCTCAACCCTAGATATTTTTCAGCAGAAAACATACAGTACATGGGTGTGCAAGAAGCTGTTGTGAGTGACATTTTTTCACCGAATGTGAGAAAAAGGGCCAGCCTAATCAGATATTCGGCATGCTGTCCAGTGAAAACACTCCATATAGAAACCTGATACAGATACATATATGACATACAAGTTAATATTTGGATTTTAAATACATAGAAATATGTCATATATGCAACATTTATTTTGAAATATTGCAAAAATGGATGGTTGCATATATATATATTTTTAACCACTGAAATTACAAATATGTACATATAAGTTCTATTAGGGCTGGGCGATATGGCCTAAAATAAAAACCTTGATTAATTGAACAATTTACATTAATTTAGTTTTTTTTTTTTTTACTAAAGAGAACTTATTAATAGAATTAAAACTCTAATTAACCGACATGGGAAAATCATATTGGATATAGGTTATGGATTTTGATTTTGGTTCCTTTTCAGTTAATAATGAACAGATGGCCATATATGAACAAATGTATAAAATTATATCTCAAACCTATAACCACTCCGCTTTCTCCTGTCTGTATGACCAAAATCACTAAAGATTTTAGATAATTTTAGATAATTTTCTAAATTAAAATGGCAAAATCTGTAATCGCATTGGAGACTCTAGTGCACACATAATCAACTATCATTGTTTAACTCTGCAGCCTGCCATTATACATGTACAATTCAGTCAAATAAATATAAATACATGCTGAGTCGCGCAATATTCTACAGATAACTATGGAAGCCCGTTTCCGCCACTGAATGATAAAAAAAATATATATATCAATAAAAAAAAGTATGATAAAAAAGAAAATATTTAAATGAAAAAAATAATAATTATAAAGTCAGAATTCTGAGTTAATAACTCAGAATTGCGACTTTATAACTTAAAATTTTGACTTAATAACTCGCAATTCTGACTTTATGACTCAGAATTCTGACTTTATAACTCAGAACTGCGATTTTATAACTCAGAATTCTGACTTAATAACTCGCAATTCTGACTTTATAACTCACAATTCTGACTTATTAACTCGGAATTCTGACTTAATAACTCGCAATTCTGACTTTATAACTCGGAATTCTGACTTAATAACTCAGAATTCTGACTTTATAACTCGGAATTCTGACTTAATAACTCAGAATTCTGACTTTATAGCTCGGAATTCTGACTT